>PVIW01003482.1:66031-166250 GCA_004026585.1 Noctilio leporinus | reverse complement strand
GCGCCAGGAAGAGAAATCCCGATTTCCTCTGGTTGTAAAACTCAGCAGGGTTTTGGTGGCAGAACAAACTCTTGGTTTCAGCTGCTTAAAGGGCCACATGATCTTACAACATAGGCAACGCCAGGGCCGCAGCCGGAAGGGCTCTGGCCGCATAGGGAAAGTGGGTGAAGTGACCGGGAACGGGGGCAAGTGCCAGGCATGTCGCCAGAAGCCAGGCAGTGGCACTGAGCCCTCTCTGAGCCTCTTCCTGCAGATGGGACCACAAAGCAGTGAAGTGGGTGGCCCCCCCTGCCCATGACCCAAGGCTCCACCCCACCCAATTACACGTGCCTTGGCTACAGACACCTCACTAAGTAAGAGTCAAAGCAGTTTCACCTCATACACAGAAGCAAACACAGCGGGCCTGCCCCATTGAGAAGGCAAAGAAATACGGCCCAAATGAAAGAACAGAACAAAGCCCCAGAAAATAATCTAAACAAAACAGAGGTAGCCCACCTATCAGATGCAGAGTTCAAACACTGCATGGTGAAAACCATGCTCAGAGACATCACTGAGTATGGTCCCAGCGTGAAGGAAGAAGTGAAGGTTACACAAAGTGAAATAAAGAATAGGATACAGGGAACCAACAGGGATGGGAAGAAAGCCAGGATTCAAATCAACACGTTGGAACAAAAGGAAGAAATAAACATTCACCTGGTACAAGAACAAGACACAAAAAAATGCAAAAGAAACCAAGGAGTGGCTTAGGATCCAACATTCGAATGTACCAACATTCGAATCATAGGGTGCTGGAAAAGAGAGGAAGAGCAAGAAATTCAAAACTTCCCTAATTTGGTAAATAGACATACAAGTCCAGGAAGCACAGAGAGTCCCAAACAAGTTGAACCCAAAGAGGACCACACCAAGACACATCATCATTAAAATGCCGAAGGTTAAAGGGAAAGGGAGGATCTTCAAAGCAGCAAGGGAAAAGCAGAGAGTTACCTACAAAGGGGTTCCTAATAGACTATGAGCTGATTTCTCAAAAGAAACTTTGCAGGCAAGAAGTATTCAAAATCATGAAAAGCAAACATCTACAGCCATGATTACTCTATCCAGCAAAGCTGTCATTCAGAATGGAAGGGTGCAGAAAGTGCTTCCCACACAGGATAAAGCTAAAGGAGTTCAGCATCACCAAGCCATTATTATATGAAACATTCAAGGGACTTTGGAAAAGTAAGGTCAAGGTCAAACCCATGAACAGAGGTGTCATCCACTCCCCAAGCCTGGTGTACCCAGTTTTGGAAGCCACCCAGTGTCAATGCCCCCTGCCAGCTCAACGGTCACCCTTCCTCAGCACCTATGTGAACCTTGACACCCATGTTCCCACCATTTGTCCCGTCTTTTCTTTTCCTGGTTCCCATTTTTTATAACCATCCTAGCTCACCCCTTCTCTTACTGCCCCCCCTGTATCTCCAGTCTCCAGACTAAGCCCTTTCACCACCAGTGGGCTCCTTCCCGGGCTCTGGACTGAGTTCCCAGGAGCTAGAAACATCTGCAGTGAGAGGGAGGGCTGGGGAAGGAGAGAAAAGAGGGAGGAAGCGCAACCCCTAGCAGGACAAAGAAAAAGGAGACCAACCCAGATGGCTCAGAGTGAACCTGGACAGAAAACGGAGAGGCCGTTAAGAAGCATCTAGACTGAGTGGGGCTGGTGCACAGGTGGCAGTGGGACCCTTGGCCTGCCTCCAAGGTCGTGGATGCCAGACGACCGTGACACAGCCACAATACCCTGAGAGCTGTAACTGAGGACCCAGTGATACTCATTTCTCACATAACATCTAAAATGAGACTTTTCTTTTTCCTACTGCTCTAGGAAGCTCCTTCCCCAGCTTCATGGACACGCACATGTCGTGTAGCACGTGTGAGTTTCAGTGCGGGTTTGATCACTTGCGTGATGTACTGACACCTCTGCCGCTGGCTGACGTCACCTGGAGCCCGTTCCTGTTCCCTTTTGCGGGGACAGCAGTTACCATGTGCTCTCTGAGCGGCTGGCGAGGGTGATCCGGTGTTGTTGACTAGGCTCGCAGTGCCGTGATCCCCGGGCTTGTCCCTCCTACAGCTGAAGTCAAGCCCCTGTGCCCCCCTCTCCCCATTCCCTGTGGGCTGCCAGTCTGCTCTCCTTTGCTGGGAGCTCTGCTTCTTTTCCATTCCCTCATGAAAGTGATAAAAGACCCTCTGTCTCTCTCGGCTGACTGGTTTCGGTGAGGATAACACCCTCCCGGTCCCCCTGCTGTCACAATGGGCAGGATTTCCTTCTAAAGGCTGAGTCATAGCCCGTTGGACAGGTGGGCCGCGTCTTCTTCATCCTCGACTGTCCTTCCACTGATGGCCCCTTAGGTGGTTTCCGTCTCCCGGGGGTGTGAATCACGCTACAGGGAACGTGGGGGTGCAGGCATCTCTTCAGTATCCTCGTTCCCGCCCCTGGCTAAATACCCAGACGAGGGATTTCCAGATCCCACAGTACTCCTGGCTGAAGTCAATGTCTTGGCTTATTTTTAGGGAGAGGGGAAGGGAAGGAGAAAGAGAGGGAGAGAAATATCAACATGTGGTTGCCTCTCCCATGCCCTCGACTGGGGACCTGGCCCCCAACCCTACATGTGCCCTGCCTGGGAATCGAACCGGTGAGCCTCTGCTTCACACTCAGTCCACTGAGCCACACCAGCCAGGACTGTTGGAAGTTTTTGAGGAACCTACATACTTTTTCCATAGTGTCTGCACCTATTTCCATTTCCACCAGCAGAGCACAAGGGTGTCATTCAGCCCCCACCACCGACCCTGCCCCTGCCATGGACACCCACCCAGCCCACAGCAGACCTGTGGGATCGTGGGACGAGGCACCCATCCCTCCCTGACCTGTTCTCTCGGCTGGACGCCTCCCACCACGACCCCTGCAGCCCTGACCCCTTCCCTGGGCTGCTCGGCCTAGTCCAGGGACACTTTCTCCCATGACGTTATCGGTTGGCCTCTCAGGCCTCCTGCAGATAAAAGGGTCTGCCTTTGGGGGCGGAGGGAGCCTGGCATGGCATTCTGGGCTCGGGCAGGGGCGTGGATGGGAGGGCCCCGGCTGTGCCTGCGCCGGGCGCACGCACTGGCCACCAGCGCCGCTGGAGCTCCCAAGGCCGTGCTGCCCTTCGAGGCCGTCCCGCGCTGTCGTGGCAGCAAGTGGCTGCGGGTGCTGCAGGTCTGGAGGGCTGGCGCCGAGGACCTTCACCTGCAGATGGAGCAGGCCTTCCGGGAGCTGGGGCCCATTTTCAGGTGGAGCCCCCCTGCCCACCTCACGGACGCCCCACACCTCCATCCCCACTGGCCCCGAAGTCCCTGCTGGGTTCCCTGGGCTGCCTCACCCCAGCAGGGAGCCTGTGCCCGGCACCCTTGGGAAGGCGGTGGGGCTTCACAGGGAGTGTCCATGGCCTGGAAGACAGGTCCCTGGTGGGACCCCCAACGGGGCCCCAGAGTCATCCACAGGCGTTGCGGGTGGGCAGCCCACAGGCCCAGGAGCAGTGGGGGCTCCAGTGAGGCTGGGGCGGGGGGAGCTGCCCCTGGAGCCAGGCCGGGAGCCCGAGAGGTGGCTGGGAGACTGTTGGCTTGCCTCTGCCCTGGGGGGCCCGGGAAGGGCATGGCCACGGCGGGGCTCTGGCTTTGTCCCGCAGGTATGACGTGGGGGGGAAGCAGATGGTGTGTGTGATGCTGCCCGAGGATGCGGAGCGGCTGAAGCAGGCGGAGGGCAATGAGCCCCACCGGATGTTCCTGGAGCCCTGGCTGGCCCACCGGCAGCTTCGTGGGCACAAATGCGGCGTGTTCTTGCTGTGAGGGCGAGTCTGGGTGAGGAGGGAGGGCTGCGAGGGGCAGCTCGGGGGCAGAGGTGAGGAGAGACAGGGAAGAGCCGAAGCAGGGCTGCCCTGGGCCCCCATGGGCGAGTGGAGAGAGCGTGACCACGGGGCGCGCCAGGCAGCAGGGCACGGCCGGTGCTTGGGTGTGAGAGGGGCACCCTGTCAGGGGCGGCCGCCTGGGGTGGCTGGCAGTCAGCCCGGAGAAGGGGAGTCGCTGGCCGGGCCCCACGTCAGCACAGGGTGGAGCCCCCCGATTGGCCCCCGTGGGTCCTGAGTGGGATGAGCTCTGCCCAGGGGGCAGGTCCTGAAGGCTTTGGGAAGCGCGCGGTGGCAGGTGCCTGGCACTTTTGAGTATGTCGCCCAGCTGGCCATCCTCCGCTGCCCTGCTGGGTTCCGTGCGGCGCACTGTGGGTGATCTGTCCCTGCTGGGGCCTCAGGGACTGAGGGGTGTTCATGCCTGGGGCTCCTGATCTGCCTGGCTGGGGGTGCAGCAAGGGCAGTCCGCACTGGGTGCCAAGAGCAATGGGGGGGCAGGGTCAAGGCACGGGTGAGTGCCAGGCGTCCGCCGCCACCACTGCATTAGATCTGCGGGAGTGCTTCCAGGTTGGCCCTGTGGGCCCAGGTGGAGAGGACAAGAATGAAAGGTGGAGACTGCCCAGGGCCCCACTGCCAGAGGCCACAGCCACATGTGGGAGCCAAGCACTCCTGCCCCTGAGCCTGCCGGGTTCCTCAACAGGTCTTCACCATGGCCTGGGACCCAGGGAAGGGCTTGCCAATCCCTCTGCCGCAAGCTTGCTCGCTGGTCACCCCCCTTCCTGTGAAAGCCACCTCAGCCACAGCCCGTGTGGCCACGGCCGGCTGTACCCAGCGTGTGGGGTGCGCTGAGTAGTGTGGAATGAATGGATAAACAAATGCCTTCCGTGCATGGGGACATCCCTATGTCCAGTTTGACGTCCCCGTACCTGCCTCCCATTGGCAGGATCCAGGGGGCAGAGGCGCCAAGCTCGGTGGCCAGCTGTCATTGTTGGGAGGAGTGACTTTGGTGGGAGGCAGGAGCCCGTGGCCCTGTCCAGTGGCACCCTGATGGAGGCCGAGAGGCTGGACTGAGCCTGGTGCAGTCAGGACTGTGCTCTGTGTGCTGTGCATGTGTGGGCGGCATGGCGTGACCTGCTGGGAGCAGCAGCAGGAGTGAAGGGTGGGCCACGGTGGGAGGTGGCTCTCCACGTGCGAAGCGCTTGGAGCGTCCCCGGTGTGGGGGTTCATCCAGGCACCCGTACACAGAAATGGGGGCGATGCGGGAAGGTCTCCAAGGTGCAGGCAGGGCAGGGGATGCTCCCAGGTCACAAGAGTTGTCCGTTGGGCCCCGGCTGCCCCTTAGAAGAGTCACCTAGCCCATGGCTGGGGCTTCAGTGCCCTGGGCCCCCATGGCTGGGGGGAGCCCCGAGGTGTGTGCCCCTCTGCACTGGGTGCCTAGCTTCCAGCTCCGCCCCGTGGTCGGCTTTGCCGGCAGAGGGTGCCAGAGGGAGCTAGAGGCCTGAGGGCTGGAGGCAGCGGGCCCTGGGTCGGGCAGGGTGAGGCTTCCATGGCCAGCATCTGCCCAGGGCACCCGCCATTTCCATGATGCCCGGCTGCTGGAGAATTGAGGGGGCCGTGGCGAGAGGGGAAGCTGCTCCTACGCAGATACCCCCAGAGGGCGTGCCTCTGCCCCTGGGCCTGGTCTGGCCCACCCTTAGACCCCTTGCTCCGGGGAACTGGCTGTTGGCCACCCTGGCGCAGCCCTGCCTGTAGGGAGGGCCGTCTGGACCTTCCCAGGTTCGTCCCCTGAGATGCTGGCTGCTCGTTTATCCAGTTTGCCGCCTCCTCAGTCCTGGAAAACAGCAGCTGCCTGTGCTTCGGAGCGTGGGTGTCCCTGCACCCTGGCTCCGTGCTGCCCGGACAGGTTGTTACTGGAGCAGCCGCCCCCACCCTGAGAGAATGACTCCTGCCCTCCCCCTCCTTCCTGGTCCCTCCCCTCAAAAGGAGCCAGGGAGGCCCCCGAGGGACCTCCGACCTGCTCGGGCAGGCAGCTACTCGAGAGGGGCTGTGTCCCAAGCAAGCAGGGCCTGCCTTGCTCCCCCGGCACGTTGTCCAGGGGTCTCAAGACGAACAGCTCACAGTCAAGGCCCAGGCGCTGCTGTGACCAGGGTCAGGGCTGAGTCCTCGGTGCGCAGAGACACAGGAACCTGGTTTCCCGAGCCCCTGCCTGATGGCCAGGGGCCTGAGTGTACATGCTGGGTTCCCAGCCCTTTGGGCAGCACAGGAGGGGCGGGGCTGAGGTGGGAAGGGGGCGGACGTGAGGTCACTCACTGGGGAGGGGAGGGCGGAACTCCTCTGGGCAGGCAGGTGCACCTTCGGGCCTCCCCACTGCCCCAGCTCGCTCTCCTGCCCTGTCCCCTGTGGGACAGGAAGCACACCCTGCAGACGCTCGGGAACGGAGCCCAGCGCCAGGCCGAGGGCCGTGGCTGAATAGGGCCTGACTTGGAGAGCACCCCCAGCGTGAGGGAGTGGCAGAGACCTGATCCACTGCTCCCCTCCATCGGCTGTCCCTCGGCCCTCAAGGGCCTTCCCTCCTCACCCCACTTCAAGGTGCAGCCCACCCAGTACTGCCGGCAGGCAGAGCAGTGGCTGTGCATGGGCCCAGGGTATCAGCAGGCCAGTGCCTGCAAACGTGGTCCTTCCACATGAAGCCGCCACCCCTGGGCCCCAGAAGCAAGGGCCCAAGCTGGGCACTGAGTGGAGGTCAGCAAGGCCTGGACCAAAGTAGCCTGTTCATGAGCCGGGGCAGGGGGAGCAAGAGTCCCGGCCCCCCACCCCCAGCCTCTCTGCACACTCACCCACTGAGGCCTGGCCAGGTCACCTGGCTGCTGGCTGGGGGTTCAGTGAGGAGGCAGGGGGCGGGTCCCCGGCAGAGCCACCGAGATGGTGGTAGCAGTTTGCTGTGTGTCGTAGGCACCCCCCTTCCTGGGAACCCCGGCAGGGCCCTGCCGGGAAAGCTGGAGCACCCTCCTGGCCCCAGGCTCCTGCTGGTCCCTGAGCTGGGTCTCCGTCCGTCCCGCCCCGCCCAGCCCCGCCCAGCCCCGCGCCCCTCTCAGCAGAGCCAGGAGCTTCCCCGGGCCTGGCCAGAGGGCTGAGGGCACCTGGGACAGTCTCTACGCCTCAGAGTCCAGCCTCCGTCCCAGGACGCTCCGGGCAGGGCTGGGCTTCTGGACAGGGAGGCCAGTGAGCGAAGTGGAGCTCACCATCAGGGCCCATGGCCACAGAGCTCGAGGGGAAGTGGAATGGGAGGGATGGGGCAAGAGTGGGGTGGAGTGGACGGTGTGGGCGGGGTGGGTGGAGCAGGGTGGCGTGAGTCTGCGCTGGGCGCCAGGGCACGGAGTGGCTCTGGGGTCACCCAGCAGCCTCCGCCCGTCTCAGCACAGACTCGTGCAGGGTCCTGGCCGGGCTCTGGTCTCTTGCTGCCCTGATAGGGGTGGCCCCCTCTTTTGGGAGCATATGGCTGAACATACGTGTAAGTTCTAAAAGAAGATTTTAAAAACACTAAAGTAAAATATTGACAAGTATACCATCAAAATGGACTAGCCAGTCTGGTGTCAGCCTTGATTCCTGGCACCTTCCCCTTATGCTGGAGGGGACAGAGCCTGGCCTGAGTCCGACCCACCCTGCACGGCAGGCCCCCACATGCATGCAGGCGGCCCAGCCTGGGCTCCAGCCCTACCTCCCATCCCCCCCACCCAGCCACCCTTTGCCACCCTTGAGCCTGGGAATGGGCACCTGGCAGCTCAGGCCACCTTCTGAAGGTGGGTGGGGAAGAGACCCTGCAGGGACCTGGGGGTGGACAAAGGCTCCTGGCCGGCACAGGCTGGGGCAGGGAATCCAGGGGTGTTGCACACAAAGATGGTTCTGTTGGAGAGGGAGGAGGGCAAGGTGTCCAAGGCCAAGGGTCCACCTCAGGCCCAGGGGGTGGGGACATGAAGGCCGGAGGAGGCATGTTATGCAGAGTGGGCTCCTGGGCGCTCGGGAGACTGTGGTGTGGGAGAGCTGCTTCGAGACGGGGGCTGTAGCCACCAGGAAGGGCCTGCAGCCCCCAGAGGAGGCCCGGGGTGCGGGCGAGATGGAGGGGAAATGCCAGCAGGGCTGAGCTGTGGCTTCAGCTTTTGGAACCCCAGCCGGATGGCAGGTCAGCAACCGGGGCAACCCACTGTGATCAGGCCCTTTCTCACGGCCCTTCAAGGCAGCCTTGTCACCCACGGTCCCCAGAGCCTGGCCGTGGCTGGACCTCAGACCAGCACGCCTGGGAGCTTGCTAGGATGCAGCCCCAGGTGCCACCCAGGCCCCGAGCACAGAGCCCCAGGCACCCTGTGTGCCCAGGGAAGGGGGACGCACTGCATCCAAAGCCAGCTTTCAGCCCGTAGTGCCTCCGTTTCCCTACGAAGTGGGTTTGGGGCCTCCCTGCCTGCCCTGGCCAGGAGGAGATGGCCACACCTACTTGAAAAAGCTCTGGGCAGGCTGCGCCCCCGTCCCCAGGGTAGGCTACCAGCCGCTGGCCACTGTCCCCGTGCCTCCTCCTTGCTCCCCAGCTCAACCGGGGCCTCAGGACAGCTGCAGCGACAGGGAGGCCTGGGGTCAGGGTGGAGGGGCCCCGGCGACCTGGGAGCACAGGGGCGGGGCAAGGGGAAGCCTGGTCGCCTGGTCAGTTGACCCTGCCCCCCACGTTCATCTCCAGCTAAATTGCCAGGTCCGGCCCAGCCGCTGTATAAAGGTCCCCGCACGCTGCGCCCAGTCCTGCGCCGACGCCCCACGATGAGGCCACTGCTGGTGCTTCTGCTCCTGGCTGCCCTGAGTGCTGACCCGGGTAAGGCCGCTGACCTGGCTGGCGGGGAGAGGGACAGGCACAGACAGGCGCCAGGTGGGGCTGGCTTCGGTCCAGGGATGGGGGTCTGTGGATGGGGCTCTTCAGGGAATGGGGGGCGGGAGGGGCTTTGCCTCCCTGTGGGCCCATTTCTGGAGCATCTGGTCTCTTGTTGGGGTCAGAGACGTGGTGACAGGCGGAGGCTGCAGAACCCTGAGCTTCACAGTGGGACCAGGGTTTCAGCGGGGCCCCAACTTTGTTTTCTCAGACAAAGGGTGCTCCCGGGAGGTGGGATGTTCCATGCTAAAGCCAGGAAAACGCATCGGCGGCCCCCTTCCCACCTCAGGGCTGCCCCTACATGATGACCTGGCTGCGTGACCTTGAGTAGAGCCCCTGGGCTGGTGAGGCCCCGGAAATGGGGCCTGTGGAGGGGGTGACAGCCTGTGATTAGCAGCTGAGTAATTACCACCCAGGGTTAATGACCCTCATCAGCTCCCCTGAGAGTGGGGTGCGCGAGGTGAGCCTCCAGCTGTCTGGGGAAGCGCGGGGGCGGGGGTGGGGGTTACCCGGAAGTGGAGGCTTGGGGGACTGTTGCATCAGGCACCAGGGGCTCACCTGGGAGGCTCCTGCTGGGACAGCAGCTGCCAGCAGGGCCACCGCTCCAGGGACCTAAAGAGATGAGCTTTCAGCACAGCCCAAGAACATAGGGACCA
The DNA here is from genome assembly GCA_004026585.1 of Noctilio leporinus. Taxonomy (NCBI): domain Eukaryota; kingdom Metazoa; phylum Chordata; class Mammalia; order Chiroptera; family Noctilionidae; genus Noctilio; species Noctilio leporinus. The sequence goes on along the minus strand of PVIW01003482.1, from coordinate 156,780 downwards.
TCTGGACCCCCTGGGGGAAACTGAGGCACCGTCAAGCTCTTGTTCAGAGGAACCTGGGAGTGTCTTCCTGCCCCCATCAGCACACAGGACATAGTTGCAGACAGATATCACCCTGGACAGATAGGCCTCTTCTTGGAGATTCTGGAGCTTGGAGCTGGGACCACGGCCTCTGAGCTGATAGTCTCTGGGGGCTAAGCCTGACCTCCTGCCGCCAGTCCAGCCACAGCAGCCCGGCTCTCCACGCAGGCAAAAGGCTGTGACACCTGTCGGCCACCCTGGGGAAGGGGCGGGCCCCGAGGTCAGCGCGGGCTTGCCTTGTCCTGCAGGACAGCCCCTCAGGGCACCCAGCGCCCAGAGCCCCGCCCGGGCCCCACACCTGGCCACCTGACCTGTCTGTCACAGCCCGGACCCTCACCACCTGGTGGTCCTGGCCTTGCCATGCTGCAGCATGCTGCCCAGGGGTCCTTTCCCCAGAAAACATGTAGAAACACACCCATCGGCCCAGGTCCAGGCCCAGCTCCAGGGCCATCCCAGGGGCAGGAGAGTCTCTGAAGGGAGGGAGGGAGTGACAGCTCTGAGAGGGCCAGCTGGGCGGTGGCCCTGCAGCCGGCAGCCCTGCGCCGCCCACACTGACGGGCTGGCCTTCCCTCCTGCCAGCCCGGGCCCTGCACTGCCACGCGTGCTGCGGCCACCTGGACTGTCAGTCCCTGGTGAAGTGCGCCCCGACGGACAAGTTCTGCGTGATCACTCGGGCCAGTGAGTACCCGCCTTCCCAGCGCCCCCACCCACCCCGGGCCAGACCCCTGGGGACACCACCGCCACCAGCTGGGACCCCGTAAGGTGGCCCACCCGGGGCTGCAGGTGGCGAGGCCCCCACACACCCCACTTGCGCAGCCACGTGCTGAAGGAGGGCCAGAGCTCATCCAGTCCCCCAAGGCCTTCTCAACAGTACAGGCTGAGGGGGCGGCTCCCGTCTCCCCAGCACGGCCTAACCCCACCCCCGTCATCCCCAGACCCCTCCCCGCTGCCCCCATTGCACAACCGTGGGTCTGGGACAGATGAAGGCGATGGCTGAGGCCTGGGCTTGCTCCCCAGGATCTCTGCTTCCCAGGCGGTGCCCCCATGTCCCGCCAGCCTCGGTTTCCCTTCTGGCTCAGAACTACCTGTCAGCTGCTGCGTCCTTGCATCCCCGCCCACCATCCCTGAGGGTTTCCGGCCCCAGAAAGGGACAGGGGAGAGCACAGGTCCCCGAATCCCAGAGCAGAGGCCCTCCCAGACACCAGGCAGAGGGAAAGGGCAGGACCTGGCCTGGCCCCAGTTGTGCCTGAGGAGGAGACAGCACCCCACTCCCCAGGGGCAAAGGCCCCAGGAAGGACCCCGGCTCACACACACGGTCGCAGGCTCTTTGGGACTGTGGCTGTGTCTGCGGCACCGAGGGCTCCGGGGTGGGCTGGGCGGGTGGGCAGCGCACGGAGCTGGCCCCCCACGGGCCTCACCCCTGTCTCCACAGCCAACCCTGGCGGCGTGCTGGTGATGAAGTCCTGCGCCCCAGCCTGCCCCAACAGCACCGTGTCCTCCGACGGCCGCGCCCTCTCCGTCTCCTGCTGCCAGAGCAGCCAGTGCAACCGCAGCTCGGCCCCGGGCCTGGGGGGCGGCCGTGGGGCGCTGTGGGCCTGCGCCTCAGCCAGCCTGCTGTGGGTGCTGCTCTGGGCGGCCTGGTGACCCCAGTCCCCACGGGCTGGCCAGGGGACTCGTGCGTCCCCTCAGCCTGACCTCAGCTACATGGCCTCTGTGTCCAGCCTCCCAGCTCCCCAGACCCCCGACCCTGGCGGGAATCACCCCATGTCACCTGTCACTCATCCCTGCTTCCCCAGGCTCCTGCCCCAGGGAGCCCACCCACCTGGGAAGCCCAGGGGCCATGCCTCCCCCAGGCCTGCCCCGCCCGGGGTCCCTCAGCCCTCCAGGAGCGGGAAAAGCACCTCTCTTCCCCTCAGTGCCCTCTGCTGTGACACAGGGCTTCTTCGGGGTCCTACCCCGAAGGAGGAAGGACCCCCAGGTCCTCCCGTTTCTCCTGTGCCCGGAGATGCCCGTGCAGGTGGTGGGCGAGTCAGAGGTTTGGGTGCTGGGTCTCTGGCTTTCTTTCCACTCCTACGCCTGTTCACTTATTCACGCCTCCTTCATCGGCTCACCCACACGGCCCCTCCCTTCCCGCCCCCACTCCAGCCGCTGTGTCCATGCCTCATGAACCTGTGGGGGTCTCCCGGGAGCCAGGCACCCCAGGACAGAGCCCTGGAGACCTGCCTCCCGGGCTCTGCCTCGGGGGATCAGGGTGCCACCCAGGCCCACAGTCCCGCCAGCTGCCAGGAGAAGGCAGGACTCTGCCGTGGTCCCGGGCTGACTGCTGCAGAGCAGGGCCAGGCCCCCCAGGGTGGGACCCAGGACCCACCCTTCCTGGGCATGAGGCTGCTTTCTGCCCCAAGTGTCACCAGGGTCTCATGAGAAGAGAATAAAGCCACCAGCCCTGATCTATTCTCGTTTTCTGAGGTGTTGAATTTGTCCTTAGTGTTGGCGGGGGGGCCCTTGCACCTGGTAGGAGGGTGAGGGCACCTGATGGTAGAATTCTTGATGCATAGGCTGGGGGTGGTGGGGGGAGGGGCCTATTTTTCTCACCATGTGAGAAGCCAGCGTCTCTGCCAACCCTGTGGCCAGGTGGCAGAGACACACTTCCAATAAGTCCCAGAGTGGAAGTTCCCAGGGGGTCCCCAGCACAGGGGATCAGCCCAGCGGTCCTGCAGCCCAGGCCGGCACACAGCAGGGCACCAGGGCCCGGAGTCTCCTCCCAGCGCCCTTCCTTAGGAGCTCATCCACGTCCTGGTGTCCGCGGCTCCCTAGGGTGTTTCTGCTCCCAGCCTGAGGGGCCCCACTCAGGCCCCGGCCTCTTCCCTGTGCTGCCTCTCTGTCCCCCACTGCCCAGGACGGCTGTGCCCAGGCGGCTGTGTGCGGGAGTCAGGGTCGGGCAAGGAGACTGTTTCCACAGGAGGACAGTGTTCCTGGACACCAGACGATACAGAGGTGGCCCTGTTGGCTCCCTTGTCCTGCACCAGACAAGCCCCAGGACCCTCAACTGTAAAATACAGGGTTTGGGTGCCAGAGGTCCTTGTCTCAAGTCTGGGTCTCACACGGGCTTCCAGCCCTGAAATCTCACCAGCTGTTTCTCCACATCTTGTTAAAAGCTCTGGGTTGTCCTCACGTACTGTTTCGGTGGGATTCAGAGTGACGGCACCCAACGCGGGGCCATTTCCTGTTCCCAAAGGGTAGCGGGCAAAGTGACTCAGGTGGTGGGTTTCCAAGGACGGGAATTCACACGCTCTGTGTGAGAAGGGCCGCGGCCAGAGACGGACAGACAGACCAACAGAGCACTCACACGCAAGGCCTGTCCAGACGGTATCCAGCCATGGGCCATGAAAAACAACTGTTCATCAAAAAAGGTACAAGATCCAAGGGACACGGTACACAGGACAACGACACCTCCGTCCACTCGGGCCCTCACACAGTTCCCTCCGTCGCCGCAGCTGCGGCCTCTGAATTATCCGAGGCGTTTCTGCGGAGGGGTGTTCAGTCTTAGCCCACAGTCTGGCGCAAACTGGTTGCTCTGCCCACCCAGTCATTCTGGACGTGACAGCCGTGCGCGTCCCAGGCCACTCTCCTTGGCTGCCAGGTGACATCGCGGTCATGCAAACCATTCTTGTCATCTCGATGGCTGGACTCTTCCCAGCAGACCTCACATGCCCACCGGCTGGCCCCGCTCAGCAGCCCTCGTGGTCGTTATAACACCTCTAGGAGGAGGGGTCCCACTGCTCCCTCACTCGCAAAGGGCTTTGGCACCCCAGGAAGGCCAGCCCCTCCCACATGAAGTGGTCAAGGGGGGAGGGCTGCCCCTCTACCCTTCCCGAACATCCTCCAGACCTCTGTCCTAGAGACTCCAGAGACCCTGTCTTGGACACCCAGGCTCAGCTGCGTGTTGGGGCTGGGCAGACACTGCCTGGCCACAGCCACCGTCAGTCCAGTCACCTCGGACCATCTCCACAGGGGAGCCAGCAGCCCCCTTGACACCCTTCACCCCCAGAGGAGGGAGAAGTGTGTGTGTGTGTGTGTGTGTGTGTAAGAGATAGAGAGAGACAGAGGGAGAGAGGGAGAGGGGCACCATTTGGGCTGGGTGCTGTGACGGACCAGCCGTCCCTGGATTACGCACCGGGCTTGGAGGGCGGAGGATGCAAGACAGAGAGAAGAGACACAGTTGGGTCGGGAGGCTCGCCCAAGCCACGAGTCCCATTTATTAATCACCCTAAGCTTCTATGCAGGTATTCCTGGCACCCGCTCAACTGAAACCAGGACGCTAAGCTACCCGCAGGGAACAAGGCATGGCACACTCTACTGTCCATGCTTCATGGGCTACGGGGTAAACACACTGCGCTGACTCCCTGTACGCGGTGTCCTTTTCTGCTAGCTGGGTCTTGCCAAACAGACTAGCAGCCCCTAACAGGGTGCCCGGAAAGAGCACAGCCTCTGAGGGCCTAGATCTGAGCTGCTACCTAATCCTGAGCCCACTGCCTGGGTTCTGAGTCTGCTGCCTGGGTTCTGATCCTGCTGCCTGGGTTCTGAGCCCGCTGCCTGGGTTCTGATCCTGCTGCCTGGACTCTGAGCAGCTGCCTGGGTTCTGAGCCCGCTGCCTGGATTCTGAGCAGCTACCTGGGTTCTGAGCCTGCTGCCTGGGTTCTGAGCAGCTGCCTGGTTCTGAGCAGCTGCCTGGGTTCTGAGCCCGCTGCCTGGATTCTGAGCAGCTACCTGGGTTCTGAGCCTGCTGCCTGGGTTCTGAGCAGCCGCCTGGGCTCAGAGCTGTCCGATCACTATGCCTCTAGGAGCACTCCGCCCCAGCAGACGCTCAGGGAAGCATACTTTCTCTCTCGTGGGAGCGCTCAGAGCTCAGGGGGTGGCCCTGCCTCCTGAGCAGCCAACACACCTTCAGTCCTCTGTGGTCAGAGCCCTGTGTCCCTCTCACCAGGCTGGCACCCTTGCAGCCCTGGCTTGAAAATTCCTATCATACTCCCACCCCAGTGGACAGTGGAGGGGTGGCTGCTGGTAAGGGGTTGGTGGCCTTTCCTTCTCTGGGCCAAGCGCTGCCTTGTAGTGTTCACACCAACAGAGGAGCCACTGTCCACAGCCCCAGGGTATGACTTGCAGCCTTGGACGTCTGAGTGTAGGGAGAGGTGAGTCTTCGCTGCCTCACCTGGATGGCCTCCCTGGAGGGCTGCCCACCCTGCCCCTGCGGGCCCCTCCCCCACTGCTCTACCTTCCTGCCCCACTGGCCCCAGGTTGCCTGGGTCACCCCTTGTCCTTTACTGGGGACCTTGAACATGACACTACATTCTCAGAGCCTGTTTCCTGCATGTGCCTTTGATGCCCACCTGGAAAGCAGCACACCTCAGTGTCACTCATGCCTGAAGCTGGTGGCCCTGGAACCCTCTGCTGGGCTGCCGGTCCCTCCCTGGCTACTGCAGAGCTGGGCATTGGGAGGAGCCTGACAACAGGGAAGGGCTCCCCCTCTGTGCCCACTGCTGATAGGTCTGTGGGACAGGTGACTCGAGGACTCACAGGCCACAGACTGTCCCCATTTCTGTGAGGGGGGGCAGGGACAGCCACTTCAAGGGAGGGGAGGGCACTCTGTGTTAGTCCCACTCCAGACAGAGCAGAAAGTGCATCCGGGTGCCCTCCAGGTCCCACCGCTAGCAGCAGGCTGGGGACGGGGTCCACCAAGACGAGGGATGGGCTACCCCGACCCTGTGGCTGGGCGGAGGGGCTGGCCTTTGGAGCGCTTCCATCGGTGTGTGAGGAATGCTTGCCACGCCTGGGCCTGGTTCAGGTGGCGGGTGTGGCTGGCCCCAGCGTTACGGGCACATTTCTTAGTTGCTTGAAATCAGTATTCTTCTTTCTGTAGGCCCTTTGTAGGATTCATGGGCACATTCTTCCTGGGAAGACTTTCAACTCCAATTTCAAATTCCTCCAGAGACCGAGAGCTAATCGGCTTATAATCCGGGTGGGGAAAAAGTCAGTTCACAATTGTTTGTCTCAAAAACAATACAATGATTAATGAATAGAAGCTACGTTGGCTCCACCCTGTACTTGTCCATCCAGCGCTGCAGGCTGAGCCTTGGAGGATTTTCCCTTTTTTCCCCCATTGACGGGCCCTTATTATGCGTCCTTTTTCTGTCCTTTTTCTGCTTCTTTCTCCTGTTGTCCCTTTCGCAGTGCGTTGACGATGACCTGTCACCATGTCCTCGCTCTCCTAACTCGGGTGGTTTGTCTCATCTCTTCTTTCTCACCGGAGTGGTGAGGGGTTTAAAAATCTTAGGATACCCTCCGAGAATCAGGTCTTGGTTTGAACGATCTTCTCTATATTGTTTTTACTTCCTTGGCTTTTCTTTTTTGCCCTATTTTTGCTTACTTTGGGTTTGATTTGCTTTTCTGGTGACTTGAGAGTAAAAATGACTCCAAGAAACCTGGCTGAAATATCACCGGGGGCCCGGAGGGGGCGCTCGCACGCCGTCGACGCAGGTCCATCCCGCGCAGAGCCGCCCACCCCGCGCGCTCCCAGGCCGCAGCCGGGACGCGTCCGCGGGAAGGACCCCGCAGGACAGGCCCGCGCTGCGTCTGCTGCAGGAAACGGGCCGCTCCGCCAATGTCCACCCGGCCACACGCTTCCCGCCCGCGGACTTGCAAGCCAACCAGCCCCGTCGGGCTCCCCCTCCTCCTCGGTACGAGACGATCCCTGCCCCCGGTTGGACCGGCAGCTTCGCGGGGGCCCTTGAACAATTCAGGCTTCAACCGCGCCGTCCGCGAAGGCAGACGCGCTGAAGTGGCGCTTCGACTTTCCACAGCCCGGGCTTGTCAAGGGTCGGCGGCACCCCTACTGGCGTCAAGGTTCGTCGAAGTATTCTTAGGTCGCTGGTGGATCCTCCCCGACGTTCTGCGTGGGCACTTCTGTCGGCTCCCCAGAAGGCGCCGAGCGCCCTGCCTGCAGTCCTGGCGTTCGCTCTCCTCGCTTCCGCTCTAGCACGAGGCTTGGCTGTGTGTGTTTGAACCCCGGTTGCTGGGTGCGCAGCCCTCCAGCAGTGTTAGGACCCTGTGGGTACAGGGGCTCCCTCGATGCCTCCTTACCTTCTTTGCTCTAAAGCCCACTTTGCTGGCCTGGGAGCCCAAAGGTCGCTGGTTCGATTCCCAGCCAGGGCACATAACCAGGTCTCCAGCCAGGTCTCCAGCCAGGTCTCCAGCCAGGTCCGTAGCTGGAGGCAGGTGAAAGGCAACCATACACGGATGTCTCTCTCCCTCTCTGCCTCTCTCCCTTCCGCTCTCTCTCTAAAATAATAAAATCTTTTAAAAAATAATAATAAAACCCACTTTGCTTGATGTTAATATAGCGACTCCCGCTCTCTTTTAATGGGCATGAACAATGGATAGCTGTTTTCATCCTTGGACTTTTAACCCATTTGTATTTTGTAAATATAAAGGTTTTTTTTTTAAGTACATTTTATTCATTATGCTGTTACATTTGTCCCAACTTCTTTTCTGTTTGCTCCCCTCCACCCTTCCCTCCAGCAATTCCAAACCCCTTAGTTCATGTCCACGGGTCATGCATGTAAGTTCTTTAGCTTCGTTCTTTCCTATATTATTCTTAACTGCCTCCTGTCTGTCTTGCACCCACCAATTATGTTTTGTAACCCCTGCACCAGTTCCCCATTTCTCCCCCTTCCCCCTCCCAGCTGATAATCCTCCCAATGGTCCCCATACCTATGATTCTAATCCTGTTCTGGTTATTTGCTTAGTGTGTTGTTTTCACTTTTATTTTTTAGGTTCCATTGTTGATAGTTGTGAGTTTGTTGACAATTTATTTATTTTAAAGATTCTGTTCACTATCTTCAGAGAGAAGGGCCGGTGGGGTGGGGAGGGAGAAAGGGAGAGAAGCATCCATGTATGGTTGCCTTTCACCTGCCTCCAGCTATGGACCTGGCTGGAGACCTGGCTTGCAACCTGGTTATGTGCCCTGGCTGGGAATCGAACCAGTGACCGTTGGGTTCGCAGGCTGGCGCCAATCCACTGAGCCACCAGCCTTGGTGAAAGGTGTTTGAATGATTTAGTGTGACTCGGTTGAGTTGGGCTTAAGCTTTGTCAGCGGGACCAGGTGTGGTCTAAAGAGCTGAGCTGGCCACTGGCCTGCGGCCATGTCCCTCTGCGCACTCTGCCAATGTCCCCCTGTTCCTCTTTCCCCTCATGCAGGCCAACACCTCCCAGACCTGTGTGAGCTCCGAAAGTGTCCACCTTCTCCTCCCCATCACTGGGTAGCTTCCTCCAAGTGCCCACCAAAGGGCACTTGGCTAGAGATGTGGGAGCCCTCTGCTCCCCCCCGCCCAGCTCTCATGCCAGCATCTCTCCTCTGTGCTCTGCCCCCTGAATCCCAGAGGCCTTGACCTCCCGCCACCCTGCAGTCTGTCTTCCCCATCCTCTGCTGTGGCCCGTGGCTCTGTCCTCTGGTTCGCCTCCCTCCAGGACCATTGCCCTGTGCTGCTTGGGGTGCAACATCTGAACGCTGCAGTTGGGTGGAGTGTTTGCCCCATTTTTAGCTGTTTATGCTCGGGGTCTGCTGAAGGCCAGGACGTGCTCTAGTTTTGAATGTGTTTGTTTAGTGTCCCATTCGGATGTGAGCTTATAGGAGGCAAGAATGTTGGGGGAAGTCCTTCTGGCGTGCTGCCCCCTGCATGAACCCCTTAATGGGCACGTGGCAAGTAGGGGACCCCGGTCAACCAGAGAGACCGCCCTCTCAGTGCCTCCAAATGATTATCTTTCAAAGGAAATGTAAAAGGACTTTTAGGGTCAAAAAAGTTGCCTTTACTTTCTTTTTATTGATTTCTTTTCATTTTAATCATTTTTTAGGCAGAGAGAGGCACGCTGATTTGTTGCCCCACTTAATGATGCATCATCGGTTGATGCGTGGACGTGCCCGGACCCTGGTGAGACCCAGGAGCTTGGCGTACGCAGAACACGTTCTAACCAATCGAGCTGCCGGCCAGCGTCTGCATTTTATTTCTCACAATTAAAAAATGGAAAATTTTAGGGCCTGTGAACATCTTAAATTTTGCCTCAAACAGAACAAAAGCTAAATGTCAGTGAAGTGGTATTAAAAATAGTTAATATTGATACCGTTATGCTGGGAGGGTCCAAGGCTTGCTTTTAGGCTTTGGGACCTAAGGACGGGGGTGGGGACTAGGCCCAGAGACTCGGGGTAACTCGCCGCGGGCGCCCCGCAAGAAGGGCTGAACCGGGAGCCTGCGCCAGGAGTCTCTGCGCCCCGCCGTGGCCGCGCGGAGCTGGGGCGGAGGAGGGAGCGGCGGGGCGGCCGGGGCGGTCGAGTGAGGGCCGCCGCGTGGGTGAGTGGGCGACGGCCGGCGGGAGCAGTGGGTCAGGGGAGGGAGGGCCCGACAGGGGAGACGGGTCGGGGCCGGGTCGGGGCGCTGCCCTACGTCGGAGGGTTGTGTCCCTGCGGCGTCGCGTCCGTGTCTGACAACGGCTGTCTGTCCGCGGAGGCGCAGCGTCCCGACGCCAGGGCTGGGGTCCGAGTCCCCGCGGGAGGGAGGTGCCGCAGGCCCGCCGGGGCGGGGGATCCCGCAGAGCCGGAGGCGGGGCGGGGGTGGGCGGGGGGCGCGGCCGAGGGAGGTCTGGGCCGGGTCCGGACGGGCCGGGGCGGGCCCGGGGCGGGGCCTGCGCGGGCTGCGGCGGCGGCGGCGGCGGGCGCCTCCCGCGGTAGAGGCGGCGGAGCGGGCCGGGGCCGTGCGGACCTGGCGGGGCGCGCAGACGCCCGCACGGCCGGACCCACGGAGGGGCCGGCGAGCGGCCGCGGGTGAGTCCCGGGCGCAGGGGCCTCGGCGCGTTGAAGGTTACGGTTAAGGTCACCCGGACACCCCCAGCTTGTCACTTCAGCGTTCGGGGCGGGGTCTCGCGGCGGGGGCGGGGAGCGCCGGAGTGACGGGCAGGGCCGGCTCGGCCGTAGGCATTCCCAGGTGGACCCCTGGAAATGGGTCGAGGAAGCTGGACCTGTAGTTTCCGGAAAGGGAAGTCTGAGCTAGTCCGGGGGCTGAAGCCTGGGGCCGGAATATCCCCGCGGGGAGAGGAGAGCCGTAGCACCGACACCATCCACCCCACCCCAGAAAGGGGCCATCGCCTGGGTCCCAGACTGCGCGGTCCGTCCTGCTGCCCGGCCAGCGGCCCTCCTGGAACGCGTTCAACGCGCGTCTCCCGCAGGCTGCATGTGATCCTGGCGGCCGCGGGCACCCGCGGTGGTGCAGCTGCGGTTCTCAGACCTCAGAGCCAGTGCAGGGCTCTGGACGTCGTCCAGGGAGAGGGGACGCCAGCTAGGCCCTGAAAGTAGCAGGAAGTGGGGGACCCACGCGGGGACAGCCCAGGAGCAAAGGAGCATGGGCAGCACTGAGGGGGAGAGGGCTGTGTGTCAGGCTCCCATGGAACCACTGCATGTCAAGTGTGGGTTTTGGCCTGGCATTCAGGGCCCCCCAGCCTCCTCTTCCCCTGCACCCCCCTTCAGTCTGTACCACTCTTTTGTGCTGCTGGCTTGGGTTCTGGACACCGGTCCCACCCTTGCCCTTTTCTCATTTTGAGACTCCTTCTCCAGGAAGCCCTCCCTGATGCCCAGGCTGACTGGGGTGGCTCCTTTGCCCTCTGGCACCCCCGCCCAGGCCCCTCTCCTTGTCTCATCTGGGCAGGGCTGCAGTGCCACCAGCAAACTAGGAGCTCCCAGAGGGCAGGGGTTGTCCGGCTCCCTCTGTGCCCTGTCCCAGCCCCACCCAAGTTGGACTGAGGACCAGCTGCTGTCCACTCCCTACACCCACTGTGCCCTCCAGCCTCCAGCCATGGTGCCACCGCTCGCCCTGTTCCTGGTGGTCCTGGTGGGCCTACCTCTGGGTAAGATGGAGGGAGGGTGGAGGGATGGACAGACCATGTGTAGGGGCAGGCAGGCTGAAAGTGGGGAGGGAGGCCAGAATTCTGACCACCTCTCTGCTCTTCTGTCCTGCGGAAGGAGATGGGACTCTGGGTTCTGATGGGTCTGCCTGTTCTGTGACCCCCGTGCACCTCCCATCCCTCTCTGGCCCCCAGCCCAGACTCTGGATTGCCACGTGTGTGCCTACAACGGGGAGAACTGCTTCAACCCTATGCGCTGCCCATCCATGGTCAACTATTGCATGACCACACGTACCTGTGAGTTGGTGGGATGGCCTCACAGCCTTTCCCAGGGAGACTGATGGGGGGAGATTCCCACCTGCCCCAGGGTCTTTCCTGGAAGCTGAGAGGGGACCTGCCCTAATGGCCCTGGGTGCTGGGTTTGGGCCACCCTGGGGTGGTGGCCCCTCTGGGGTCCTAGCCAGTCTCCTGCTCTCTGCAGACTACACACCGACCAGGATGAAGGTGAGCAAGTCCTGCGTGACCAGCTGCTTCGAGACCGTGTACGATGGCTACTCCAAGCATGCCTCCACCACCGCCTGTTGCCAGTACGACCTCTGCAATGGGGCTGGCCTCGCCATCCCGGGGACCCTGGCCCTAGCCCCTGTCCTGGCCACCTTATGGGGCCTGCTCTGAAATCCTGCCTGCCCCCTCCCCCTGGGGACCCACTCCAGGAGAACGCTCCGAGTGGCACACCCCACCCTCTCTGCCCACCCCACCTACCCTCTGCCTTCCTGGGACCCCTCAGCAACAGCCAGGACCGTCTGCGAGAGGACCCTGGAACTCTCTGAACCACTGTGGGGCCTCCCCCCCAGGCTGTGACCTTAGAGGGCTGGCCCTGGTGGAAGAGTCCGGTCCTCCTCCGTCCAGGGTGGCACATCCATCAAAGTGTGCTGTTTAGGGGGGTCCTCCATTGGCCAAGGAGCCCTGATTTTCAGGGAACGTGACCCAGCTTCCCGGCAGCCTGGAAATGGGTGGGAGGGATGTGAGGGTCATGTGAGGAAGGAAGGCCTTTGTGCCAGCGGTCCCTGGGCGGGGTACCGGACGTGGTGTCAGGTGGGTCAAGGGTCTCAAGGTCTGGGGTTCCCACTAAATGCCGTGCTTGCTCAGTGTGAAATGTAGCCCAGTGTCTCAAAGCTCAGCCCCAGCCCCATCTGAGTCAGGGCAGCCAGCCCACTGCACCAAGGACCCGACCCGTGGGCCAGCCCAGCCTCCCCAGGGGCCCTGGCTCTGGATGGGAAGCCCTTCTCCTCCACCTGCCAGTCCATTAAACTGCCTACACAGCCAGGTCTCATTCTTGACCGGAGCACCCACGGGGTGCTTTGAGTTCCATAACGTTGGCTGGGGAGGGGGGTACCTACTGATGGGGCCCCTCCCGTCCCCAGAGGCTGTGCCCTGGTCTGGGGAGGGATCACCCCTACCTGCTCAGCCAAATCCTGGAGCTGCCCTGCAGAGTGTGGACGTAGCCGCGGGGCGGGCAGCAGGCTGAACTCCGCTGGCGGGGCCTGAGAGCTGACTCCGGGGCACTTTTGAGCCGGGGGGCTAGGATGCAGGGCGGGGGTCCACCCCAGGTCTGGTTTCTGGCCCTGCAGAGCCACCGGGAGCACGGTCCTTGACCAGGGGACTTAACTGGCCTCCGGGGGTGGGGGTGGGGGGAGCTGGGCAGGGGAACCCGTCTGTCCGGGAGGCGGGATTGGGTGCTGCCCCTGCCCCGTAGCGCGGGAGCCCACCGTCAGCGCTGGCCCGCTGCTGCGGGCTCCTGGCAGAGCAAGGGCGCGGCTGCCCGCTCCACACGAGGCGGCGCAGGCCAGTGTGAGGGGCCCCATGGGCCCGACCCCGCCCTCCGGGAGGGCCGGCACTTAGGTCCTGGCCTCTGTGAGACCGCCGCCCCTCGGTGCTGCTGAGGTTGGAGACCTGGAGTGAGGCAGGTGCCCAGTGTGGGGACTGGGCGAGGACCAGGGAAGCGCCCTGGTCAAATGGTCCAGGGCTCTGAGTGGTTCCCCATGGGGACTTGGGTGAGGTCCCGGCCTGGATGGTGGGCTTTGCCCGGTGCCCTCCGGGGAACCTGGGAGGGTGGAGGGATGTGTGTGGAAGCGCTGAGGACGGGAACAAGGCCCCCAGCGCCGGGAGTCGCGCCCCCCACCCCCAAGCTGTGGTGAAGGGTGTGCAACTGGACCCGCAGGCAGCATGGCTGCAGCCCACCTGGAGCCCGGCCTCATGGGGGCCTTCCAAAGGACGGGGACACAGAAGTGGGTTCAGCTGCTGCCTCAGGAAGGAGGGAGGCTTCTCCACACCTCCAGGGCTGGCGTAGACACAGCCTGCCCTGCGCCCCGCAAGGAGACAGGGAGCAGAGCGCAGGCCGGGACACCCGGTCACCTATCTGGGTTTCCCCAGAGGCTGCCAGAGACCACCCCCAGGCAGGCTGGGCAGACTGAGCAATGTAGGCTGAGCCCCGCCCCTGGTCACACACGTGCAAAGGAAGGGTCACAGGTTCACCTACAGGCAGCCTTACTCAGACCTGGAGTCACCACGCAGGGTGGTCGGAACCGAAACGGAGCACCAGGAAAGCACTTCATGGTGGGCTCACATTCCAGGCCTGTATTGCTCCCTAGCACAGGGGACCCTTGACCTCCACTGAACCTGCCTGTCCTCTTTCTGTTTCCGTGAGAACAGACCCTGGGAATGGGCACGACCACTGCATCAGAGGTGAGACCACAGATCCCCTCAGTGGTATTGTTTTGTTTTGTTTGTTTATATTTAGAGAGAGGGGAAGGGAGGGAGATAAACTTAAGCACCCCAGGCATGTGCCCTGACCGGGAATAGCAACCAGTGAGTGACCTTTCGGTTTGCAGGCTGGTGCCCAGTCCACTGAGCCGCATCAGCCAGGGTGTTACCCTAACAGTCATTCATTAACTCACCCGTGTGAAAGAAGCATGTGTCTACCATCCTACTTTTTAAATTTTTATTTTAAAAAGATTTTATTTATTATTTTTAGAGAGGGAGAAGGGAGAGAGGCAGAGAGGAAGAGAAACATCCATGTATGGTTGCCTTTCACCTGCCTCCAGCTACGGACCTGGCTGGAAACCTGGTTATGTGCCCTGGCTGGGAATCGAACCAGCAACCTTTGGGTTTGCAGGCTGGTGCCTTATCCACTGTGCCACCAGCCAAGGCTACCATCTTATATTTTATCCCCTCCCAGAGCCCCCCTTTGCTTTCTCCCACCTCCCTAATCTCTTACCAATGGGTTTCACATAACCCCTTGTTTCTTCCTGTATAATGTATAAACTAAAGTGCAAGACTGTCATTCTCTGGAGCGTTTCTTAATCCGCTGAGAATTTTGCTTCCTGGCAGTTGTCGTCAGTTTGGCTCAAAAACTCACCACAAATACTCTGCGGAATCAAAGGTCTTCTGCATTGACACACAAGTCCTGATCCTGGTTGCACTCCAAGCTCTGATCCTGGTCACACTCCGGGTCCTGGCCCTGTTTGCACCCTGAGCCCTGACCTTGGAAGGAAGGGTGACGGGTGGGGGCCTCTCAGTACACAGGTACCCCCTAGGCAGAGCCAGCCTAGACCCTGCTGGGCCACAGCCCACCCCTCTAACGTAGACTGCTGGACTCTGCGGAGAGGTTGAGCCCAGGTGTGCACTCTGGATGGAAAGCACGGGAGGGGCCCCTGGGAAGGAGGACAGGAGGGACGTGGGCAGGGCTGGACCCAGGAGGAGCCCAGGGTGTCTAATCCTATTAGCTCACCTGCCTCAGTGCCTGATGGCTGCATGCACGGACAGGCCAGCACTGCCTCGGTGCCCCCCAGCACTCTTGGTGACCTGCCTATGGGCCAGCTGCCTGGAGCCTCAGTCCCACAGCCACTCGGCTGGGACTCCCAGAACTGTGGCACCGAGGGCGGCCTGGGTGCCCCACCAGTGCCCAGGAGACACAGGCCTGCATAGTTGCGGGCAAAGAGCAGATCCCAGACCCCCAGGAAAGCCCCGGGGTGTCCCGTGGAGAGACAGAATTTCCCCCCACCGAGGGAAGGGTCACCTTGGCGCAGGAAGAGCAGGAGCAGAGCCTTGAAGTGGGTTGGGGACAGAGGAGCCCCAGTGAGTGGGCCCAGCAAGGCCGTGGCCTTGACCACCCTGTTAGAGGCCCTAGGACTGCATCGCCAACCCCACCCTAGGGTCTGCTCTGGCATCTGTGGGCCTGAATAGGGGTGGTGACAGGGTCACAGGCAGGCACGCCCTGGGACAATGAGTGCAGGCACCCCAGGGGGAAGGGGAAGCAGTAGCGGGAGTCAGACTCAAGGTCACCCTCTTCTGAGCCTTGGCCTAGCGCTTCCCATCAACTCAGGACCTGCAATGGAGCCAGGCAGGCCCTGCCTGAGCGGGGCTCCATTAGAGACCATGGCGGAAGCCAAACACCTGGACACCAGGCCCAGGGATTAGTGTCCCCTACTTGACCCTGGCCCCTCCCCGCCATCTAGGGCCGTTCTGTTGACCCAGTGTTTTTCCTTCGCCTCCGTCAGCTTCTGAGCACACTGTGGCTGGTGGCTCCGGCAACAATCTGCACCCATCCCTGCAAACCGCACCCCTTTCAACCACCTCAAAGGGGATGGGAGGCAGCCCAGCCCCTGGGGGAACTTGGACCCAGTCACTAGACCAGGAAAATGGAGACAGAAGTGGGGACCAAGGCAGGGGGGTGCCTGCTGGAGGCAGAGATCAAGGGTGGGAGGGCCCCCACCTCCTTCCAGGCGCAGCCGTGGCCCAGGGCAGGGGGAGGGTGACGCCCCCAAGGGAAGTTTCCAGGGGGATGAGGCCTCCCAAACACTAAGAGGGAGTCACAGGGGCAGGGAGGTGGAGGAGGAAGCAGGTGAAGTCCCCGCAGAGGCACGGCCCCCAGGTGGAGGTGGGAGGGGCCGGGAGAGGATCTCTCCAAGGCGCTCTGCCTGGGAAACCAGATCGAGTTCATCTGCTTGGCTGACCCCTCTGTCTGGCTGCAGCGCTGGGTGTCCACTGTCCCTGCTGGGCAAGGATGGGCACGGAGTGGCAGGACAGGGACCGGACCTCTCGGGGGACATGGCTAGTGCTGCTGGTGCTGGTTTCCTGCGGCGGGCTTGGTGAGCAGCCAGGTGGGGTGGGTGGGGGCAGCTGGGGCGACAGGGAGAGGAAAAAGCAGGGGGACTAAGGAGCAGGAGAGGGGAGTCTACCTGGTTTGAGGAGAGGGAGGAGATGGAGGGGACATGAGGGGGCTCCCTCAGGGCTGAGACTGGCTGGGGGGGGGGCAGGGGCACCAGCAAAGGCCCTGGGGCCAGCTGGGGAACTGCCCTCTGCCAGGCCCACAGGCACCAGAAAGGCTCTCAGCTCCAAGGCGGGGCCATGGTGCAGGGCAGGTGGCACCGGGGCCTTGAGCTACCCGGGCAGTTGCTGGGGGCGAAGCAGATGCAGACCTGTGGAGAGGCGAGGGCCTGGGAAACAGCGAGGAAGGCATCCCCGCCCCTCAGGCCCCCACACCCCGCCACACAGGAGCTGGGTCTCACCAGATGAGAGGGTCCCGCCCATTCCCCAGAGAGGGAAACTGAGGCTAGCCCGAGAAACACAGCGACACCCGGGGGGGTGGAGAAGTCTGTGGCTATACTACATGAGTGGGCTGCTTGGGCAACTGGAACCCACGGGGCCCCATCTGGGTCCTCGCCCATTAGGACAGTCCTTGCACGTACACCAGGCTCGGGTGCCCAGCCCTGTCTCTGTAGGCTCCAGTGACCCCGACCTTTCCAAAACTGCTTCACCCCCGCCTTGGGCATCCAGCTGTCTGGTGGGCAACTGAGCCCTGGGGGGTGTTGTCCCCTCAACCCTGGGCCGCCAGGACAGAGGGCTGGCCAGGGAGGGGTGGGGCCTGCCTGACTCCTCCCTGTCACGCCCCTCCCAGTGGCGGCCCTGAACTGCTACAGCTGTGAGGAGCCCACAGGGGTGGCCAGCTGTGTCAAGGTCACCCCCTGCAGTGCCAACGAAACCATGTGCAAGACCACATTCCACTCCCTGGACCTAGGTCAGTGGGTGCTGGGTGGGTAGGGCCACCTACAGCTGACACCAGGGGTCAGCTCAACCCCTGCCCAGCTGTGAGGCACCCCTGTGCTGGCTGCCATGGGCCCCACCCACTGGTGCTGGTGGAAGGAAAGGGGGGCTGGGTCACAGAGGGACAGGTGGGGCGGTGACCCTACAGCGAGGCCTGATGCTGGTCCTCCGTGCCCACAGTGTACCCCTTCCTGGGGGACCCCACGGTGACCAAGTCCTGTGCCAGCAAATGCATACCCTCGGATGTGGACAGCATCGGCTTGATGCGACCTGTGATGTGCTGTAACACTGAGCTGTGTAACATGGATGTGAACCGGGCACCTGCCGTGGGAGGCCCAGCCAGCCTCGCCCTCGCCCTCGCCCTCACCCTCACCCTCCTCCTGAACCTGTGGGTCTAGAGCCCCCTCCCAACCCAAATGCACTTGAAGAAGCTCCCCCGCCTGCACTGGGCTCCTGGGTCTCCTTTCTGGGCTTGGACTGCCCACCTGCGTCTCCAGGGCCACTGGGCCTGGGCCCCTTCGCCCCAGCCTCCCAGGCTCTGCAGCTCTCCCCACCCATAGCCCCCACCCGTCTCCTCGTGGAATTGAGGATGGTCACCGGGCGTGGGACAGGCACACAGACCAGGCGGGATTCTGCCCTGTGGACCTCAGGGGCCGAGGACCAGCAGGGATGGGGCAGGAGGCGGGGCTCCATGGCAGGTCAGGGGTGACTTCTTGGGGGGGAAGCATTAGGGCAGGGGCTTGAATGATGGGAAGACAGGTAGCGTAGAGGGGGGCACACCACGCCAGGTGGGAGGAGGGTCCAGAAGGTCCAGGCCAGGCAAAAGCGGCCCAGGATCTGGGATGGCTCCACAGAGCAGTGCCTGCTCCCCCTCCAGCCTGTGGCTAGGCCTGGGGGACCATGGCCCCCTGTGTCATGTAGCAGAGGGCACTGAGAGGGGGCAGCTCCAGGCAACCCCCCACCCACTATCACCTGCCCAACAGGTGCCTTGGCCCCGGAGGGCTGCCGGGGCCTATGTGTGGGTTGAAACTGGACACTGGACACCGCACACGCACGGGAGCACTGGAGGCTGTGTGCTTCCCCCAGTCGGCTTCTCCCTTGGGGAGCGGGATCCTACGGTTCCACTTGCATAACCCCACCTCTCCCTTCGCAGGCGACACCTTCCTTTTGTCTCTTAGCAACTCTCTCAGGGTCCCAGACCGCTGCCCCAGCCCACAAGGCCGGGTCCCTTCTCCGTCCCCCAGGTGGACAGCCTAGGCTGCAGCCGATGTCCTGCAAACCCCAACCTGCCACGCAGCCTCAGCCAGGCCACATCCTTCACTGAACTCCTGCTGCGAGTCCAGCCGCCTGTTCTGCCTTGGCCCACACAGCCTAGGCAGGTGCTCAGAGAATGGGTGCAGCCCCACCAGGCACCTGCTTCACATCCTGGGGGGGTCACACTGCTCTACCCTCTTCCAGGGCCCTGGAGAACAGCCTTATACTCATCTCGACTCCCCTGCCCCCACAGGAGCCTGAGCACACAGGCCAGCTCTGGGGTGTGACCTCCCAACTGGAGGACCGAGTGTCCATGGGTGGGGCCGCAAGGCCCCGGGGCTGTGGGTGAGGCCAGCAGCTGGACGGGACTGAGGCAACTTCTTGCTGGTCTTACTCCTGTGCAACAGGGACAAGTCCCGTCCTGCTAGTGGCCCCAGGGTTCACAGGAGCCCACGGGTCTGGATAGTGCCCCACGTTGGGGCACACCCCAGTGAGTACCCACTGCTTCTCCGGGAGTCAGGGCTGCAAAATGAGGACCTCCCTCAGGACACTCCATTTAAGGCGCTTTAATCATGGGCTTTCTTTCCATAAACACAGTGCAGCTTTCCCGTGGAGGTGGTAAGGCAGGCAGCATGGGGCAGGAGGGGGCCTGCAGTCGCTGTGCTCCTGGCTCCAGCTGGCCAAGGGCCTTCTGGACGGGGCAGTGAGGAGGCAGTTCTGGGCTCCAGCTGCTCTGCCAGCCCCATGAGCCAGCAGGGCATGGCAGGCAGCCACATGCCTAAGGCCTGGACCCGTGTCCCCAGCCAGCCAGCCAGGGCGCTGAGGCCATGGGGAAGAGCCCAGGCTGGGGCTTTCTTGCCCGGTGCCGTGGAGGCTCTCAGCCAGTTCCTGCCTCTTTGCAGGCCTCCCTTTTCCCAGTGACAGGCGAGGCCCTAGGCTTGACCGGGTGGCTAGCAGCCCAGCAGGCTGGTGACTCACCAGGTACCCCTGGTGAGCAGTGGCCAGGACAGGCCCCTGAAGGGAGGCCGAGAAAACCCCTCCCCGGCCCCAGACCATCTAGGGAGGCAGCCCCCCTCCCCTGACTCAGCAGCAAGAAAGGGTGCGAAACAAGAGGGCCAGAGGGCAGGGCCCACAGCACACCTGCACCTGGGCTGAGGACGCAGACGGACAAGGACGGGTGCAGAGGGCACCCTGGCAGAACCCCGCGCCCTGCTCTGTTCTTTCCTGGGAGCAGGTCCTCACCTCGTCACCCACCTTCACAGAGACCTCACCCTGAGGAGTGGGGCCCTGGCCCTGCGGCCCTACTGGGCTCCGGTGCTCCTGGTGGTGCTGGATGATCTTTGCGTTCCAAGTAATCTCTGGACTCAGGCCCCTGAAAACCTGCCCAATGTCCCCACCACAGCCCGCATGCCAAGGGCCTTAGGCCTCCTACCTCACCCACGGTCTCCACCCAAAGGGCAGAGATGAGTCAGGGCGCCTGTCGCCCCATCCTGTGCTCCGCGTGGGGAGGGCCATAGCGGGGGTGCAATAATGGGGGAAAGGGGAGGAGGCTGGGTTGTCACAAGGCTACTCCAGCTTAGAGAGCCCATCCTGCCCCCCGCTCTTCACTCTCTGCCCCGCCGGCGGGTGGGGGCGAGGGGGCAGCTGCCCCAAGTGGAGGCCGGCGGGGCAGGGGCGGCGGTCATCGGTCCTTGGCGCGGTGGCTGAGCCCGCTCTCCGCCCGGAGCAGCTGGCTGCTGGCCTGGTTGTAGGCGACCCAGTGCTGCAGGTCTTCGGGCAGCTCCGGCGGCTCCACCTGCGGGGAGGGGAGCGGGGTTCCCTGGAGCCCTCTGCTGGCGGCAGGCGCCGGAGGAGCCCCGCGCGCGGGCGCTGCCTTCGCACCTCTGCCCTAGGTAGCGGGCGTCCCCGGTGTTTCAACTTTCCTCACGCAGCTCCCAAGATACCACCATCCTTTATCGCGGCTGTTGCCCACAGAGCCAAGCCTGAGCCCCCCGTGTGCCCCCAGAACTCAGGTGGAAACCTCCGAGGCCAGCGGGCGAGAGGGGCCAGGCTTGGGAGGGCCAGGGGTCTTGCAGCCTGGTTTTGGGGCCCCCAGGGATGAGGGGACTGCCCCACGCAAATGCCCACCCATCTCAGCACATCCAGGAGGGAGGCTGAAGGGCTCGGCACCCCTGCAGACAAGGGAGCTGCCCCCCTTTCAGGGCAAGTCCAGGCCCGACTCTCCTCCAACCCTGCTGTCCGCCAAGCGTGCGGGAGCCCTGGGCACGGACCCCGGCAGCGCTGAGGTTTCTACCTGCAACTCCCCAGGGCTCGGTCCCCAACACAAAACCCGGGTAATGGGTTCCAGCCCGTCAGCCTTAAGCTGTGTGAAAGAGGGTCTCGAGTTCTTGAGAACTGTCCCAGCTTCCTCTCACCGGCACCACTCCCCCCACTCTGTTCAGAACCGAGACCA
The DNA here is from genome assembly GCA_004026585.1 of Noctilio leporinus. NCBI lineage: Eukaryota > Metazoa > Chordata > Mammalia > Chiroptera > Noctilionidae > Noctilio > Noctilio leporinus. The sequence goes on along the minus strand of PVIW01003482.1, from coordinate 135,947 downwards.
GAGAGCGTGGTTCCACACTCCAAGACACACAGCACTTAGTCTACTGGGAGAGGCCTGGGCTGGGCTTCCCTGTTCTGGGAAAAGTGGCGGACGGTCATGGGGTCGTGAGGAGCCGGGCTACGAAGCGGCAGAAGGGGAGCCAGCAGTCGAGTTACAAAGAGTTGATTCCGAGACCCTGGGAGCCAGCCAGGAGCAAGGGCATCAATGAAGACCCTGGGCTCAAAGGACAGGGCTGGAACGGTATACAGAAGGGCAGGGGCACCGAGCGAGGGATCTCACCTTGCGCTTGCACAGGTGCTGCACGACCCCCTCCGGCGAGGCGCCCAGCACTTGCTGGCGGAAGCGCAGCAGCGCGCACAGGAAGCCGTCGCGCAGGCTGACGAAGCGCGCCTCCAGGTAGAAGGCGCGGTCGTCCCAGCCCAGCAGGCGGGTGCGCACCTCGAAGGGCTCGAACAGGCTCAGCGAGCGGCGGTAGCGCGCGCACGAAGCGGCCAGCACCGAGTGCGCCCGCAGCGCCCGCAGCGCCTCGAGCACGCCGCAGCGGGCCAGGTGCACGATACGCGCCACGTCGGCCTCGCGCAGGTAGCGCGCGTTGTTCATGTGCAGCAGCAGGTCCAAGTCCGAGGGCAGGACGCGGCCCGCATAGCGCTGCTCGGCCAGCAGGTCGCGGACGCGCGGCTGCAGCAGGCGAGCACGCAGCACGGCGCACGGCACACGCACCAGGTACCACCCATCCAGCAGCGCGAAGTAGGCGAGCGCCAGGGCCAGCAAAGGCACGAGCAGTCCCAGCATCGCGACGGACCCCGCAACGCCGGCGCCCACCCTCGGCTACCGCCGCGGCCAGCAGCCCCGGAACCCGCGGGCTTAGACAGGCCGGAGCGAACCACTCTACGAAGCCGGCAGAGGGGGGACGCGCCTGCGGCCGCAGCCCCGCCCCCCGCCGCAGGCACCCCCGTGCCCGCAGTGGTCCGTTCCGCGGGCGCGCTGCCACCTCCCTGCGGCGGGCCCTGCCCCGGACGGCGCGCTCGGCGCCACAGCGGCATCTGGTGGGCGCGCTCCGCGTGGCAGGCGCAGGAGCGCCCGAGGTCGCCGGAACGCCAGCTCCGCGGCTCACCCTGCCGCCGCAGAGGCGGACTGGCCCTAGGGATTCGGCCCCTGGTCCCAACGGAGTCAAAGAGCCCAGCCCTTATTCGGTCCCGACTGCCGGACTTTGCAAGAGAAATGGACACGGCCGGCCCCCAGGGGGGCTGATTGGAGACTCTTCTGGAGCAAAGGAGACTCCTACTGACTCCTCTGCTCCAGAAACTCCAGGGGCTCCCCACTTTCTCAGGAGGACACCCCGAAAGTGTATACCGCGGATTTAGGGTGCACCACAATTTGACCCTAATATCCTTTCGGCCCCAGCCTGTAGCCTCATGACTCCTCCCTACCCACATCCCTCTCACCCCACCAGCATTTCCACCTTTTGTTTTAGAAACAGCAGCAAGTGACGCCCGCGGGGGTGGGGAAAAGGGGAGGCAGTGAATGCAAATGACTCAGCAAGGGATTCAAAGGCGTCTTGCCCTTGGGGCTGTGGCACACTGTCCTCTCCGCAAGGCTGGAGTGGGAAAGCCCAGAGCAGGCCAGGCCCCAGGGCTCCCAGGTCACAGTGTTTGCCAGTGGCCCGCGGGTACTGGCGTCCAGGAATGGGGGAGGCAGTTAAGGGGATCCTGGTGGCTGCCTGCTGTCGGCGGGGTGGCTCTGTGAACGCACCCAGAGGAGCCCACTCCGGGCCTGAGCTTGGGTGGCAGGGTTCTTCACCTCCATCTCACGCAAGCAGCCTTCCTGGGCAGCCCCACTCCACAGCCCCACGCTGGCCCTGCCCCGTGTCCAGCCAGGGTCTCACCTGGCAGCAGGGCGGAGCCAGCGGGCAGCAGAGCGAGGAAGACAAGCTTCGTGGTCACAGGTGGACAGCGGTGCAGAGGACCTCGGGGCAGCTTTCCAAGGCTTCAGCTGGCAGGTTCCCCCAACAGCCCATGCCCGAGGGCCCGAGCCCCAGCTCCCAGTCCCCAGCCATCCTGCCAGGCTGCACCTTCCTCTTCCTTTGCCCTTGTTTCCGCTTCCTGAAGGCAGAGCCTGTCCAGGCAGGGTCTACCCTCCGCACCCCCAGCCTCTTCTTGGCCACCCCAGGACATAGTCCCAGCTCCACCTGCACCCATCTCGGAGCAGCCCGAGAGCGGAGACCACCAGCTAGTGACCTGGCCAACTCCTTGAGCCTTTGTGCACCCCTGGGGCAGGAGCCATGCTGTTCTCCTGAGGTTCATGGTCCGCAGTGGGGTGACAGGTCTTGTCACAGGTGTATCAGCATAAATAGGTGGGGGCTGTCCAGGCACTGGGGCCACCCCAACACCCCAGCTGGCAGGCCAGCCCGCACCGCTATTCATATTGAGGCAGTGTTCAAGGTGAGAAGGTGGGTGCTGGCCAGAACCAGGAGGGACCCCTCTGCCCCTCGGCCTCCCCACGCTGCCAGGGGAGCTGGGAGATGGAGCCCATTCCCCCAGGACTCAGCCTTTCAGAGACACCCCTGTGGCTCCCAGGGCCTGCTTTTAGGGGTGAATCAAGGCAGAGGGAGGGGTAGGATGAAGGTCAGAGATGCGTTGGAGCCTATACCTGTCCAGCCTCTAGCCTGGAACATTCCTTCCGGAAATGTTGAGAAGTGTGTAAATGTCTGTTGGCTGAACTTGCTGTGAAGGGGAAACAAACCCTTGGGCAGTGGGTCTCACAGGGTGCAGCTGTGAGAAGCATTTGGAAGCATTTCCACTTGTCCTCTCGGGGGGCTACTGGCTTCCAGGAGGTGCAGCCAGAATGCTGCTTGCTGCCCAGCAGTGCCCAGGACACCCCTCGACAGGACCATCGGCCTTTCCGTCAGGCGCAAGGCAGAGCAGGAGCTGGGTGACACCCTGTGGCCTGTGGGCGTGGAGGGCAGGACAGGAAACCAAACAGGATCCAGGACTCTCCTCCAGCCTGTGGCCTCGGACTGCTCGGGACCCACCACCCTTTCCTTTTCCCCACGCCTCCCTGTGGTGCGGCCACGCCTGGCGCACTGCAGTGTTTGGAAGTACGTGACTTGTTTGCTTTCACAGTGTGGATGGAAAAGGGGCTGCAGGTGAAAGCTGCAGGCTCAGGGGAGGCAGGCGTGGCAGCCCTGCAGGCTCAGGCTGAGGGTGAGCACAGGGGTGAGCGCAGCCCATCCTCACTAAGAGCAGATCCCAGTGGGGAGCCTCATGCTGGGCCTGCAGCTTCCTCCGCAAAGGTCAGTCTTTGCCTTAAGCGAGCCATCTGTTGTATTTTTGCATCTAGGAGAACACATCTTTAGAATGTGGCACAGTGGATAAGGCTCCAGCCTCCAAACCCGAAGGTCGCTGGTTTGACTCCCAGCCAGGGCACATAACCAGGTTGCAAGCCAGGTCTCCAGCCAGGTGTCCAGCTGGAGGCAGGTGAAAGGCAACCATACATGGACATCTCTCTCCCTCTCTGCCTCTCTCCCTTCCCCTCTCTCTAAAAATAATAAATAAAATCCTTTAAAAAAAAAAAAGGAATGTCAAAGTGATCTTTTCCAGGCTCCTCAGAGCACAGCCACTGCCCTGAGCGGGAGGCCAGATTCCTCCCTGCTGTCTCATTCCCTGCACACCACCTCTCTGCTCCTGCCTGCTCAGGGTTACCTGTGCGTTCCTGCCGAAAGAAAAGGACTGGCTCCCCCTTCTTTCCCCGCCCCCGGAAACTGCCTTGCTTCCTTCTGCCCCCCTAGCCTATGGGCCACGGACTTCGTGTCTCCCCCTTAGGTCTCCTCCTTTGGTTCTAACGGAGAAAATAAGCTGCAGAACTGCCGTTCTCCAGAGCATTTTCTCAATCTATTGAGATTTTGCGTCCCAGTCCGTTTGGCTCAAATTGATTCCTGTAGGCCTCTTTAGGCTTGGACGAGGTTCCGACACGGGGCTCCCAGCGGTAGGGGAGCTGGTCCCGGGCAGGAGTCTCTGCTGAAGCCCAGGGCTGATACAGACAGTATGCAGGTTAGGGTTCAGCAGGCTCACCCTCAGCCCCTCCTTCCCTCTGCTCTGCTGTCACCTCCGGTGACTCCAGACTTTCCTGTTCTCTCTTGGCCCTTCTCCTACCAGCCCAGTCCCCTTGGGCCCAAACCAGCTGGAGATCCAGCCCCCACAGTTTACAGAGCGCTGGCTCCCCTGCTGCCAGCAGAGGGGCCTGGCGCTGGGGGGAGGCAGGCTCTGCTGGGAGCGCGCCCCCCCCCCCCCAGGGTCTGGCCAACAGACCACCTCAACCCTTGGGGGCTGCCACATGGTTCCATGCTTGAACGTCCCCACTCGCCCGGCTGCATGTGTGTGGGCTTCCCAGGCTCCCTCAGCCGGAGCCCCTTCTTTGCTGTGAGGAGCTCACACCCCAAGGTCCTCTCCCCAGTGCCTGCCGGGTGAGCTGTCCCCACCCTAGGCCTTCAGAGCCTGGGGCGGCACTAGGCTGGGTCCAGCGCCACCTCCCGGTCAAGGGCAGCCCACAAGGTACAACAGTGCTAGGCCTGAGGACACCAGTGGGCACTCTTCTTTGTCCCCCGACCCTGCTCCCTCTCTGCCAGAGTAGACTCAGTCCTTGCGGCAAGGCCAGAGGTCCTAGAGGGATGACGGGAGGCCCTGGGGGTGCCCCAGGCATCTTGGGGGTTGGTGCATGTGGTCCCATGTTCACAAGGTGCCAGCAGACTGTCACACACAGGGTTGGATCTGGCTTTCCTGTGGACAACTTCACTGCCCTGTTAAGGGATAGTCCCGGGCTCCAGTCCCCCTCATGTGCCTCCGTTTTCTGTCTGCCAAGCACGGCTAAGCGTAGCATGGCCAAATCCTGACATGACACACAGAACTGGGGGCAGCCAGGCAGTTGTTCCAAGCCACCAAGTTTTGGGGTGCGTTGGCATGCATCAGTCTTGGCTGGTACAGGGGCCCAAAGCAGAAGAAAGCTCAGGGAGAAGGCCCCTGCCAGACCCAGTGGGGATAAGGGGGGCAGGGCAGTCATCCCAGGGCTGTGGAGGGCGGAGCCAGCTCAGCGCCTGGCCCACTGGGTGTGGCAGGTGCGGGACACAGAGCCACAGGGTGACTGAGTTCGCCCCATGAGTGGAAAGCTGCCAGTCCCTGAGACAAGGAGCGCAAAGATGGCATGGGGCCAGGTGACAGGAGTGCAGGGTTAGGAATGCTGTTTGAATGTCTGTTCAAAAGCTCCGCGGAGGTGGGGGTGGCACCTAAGGGTCAGAGTTTGTGGCCCTGGAAGGAGATATGAACTAGGAAGCTGTCAGCCTTTGCTGGTATGTGAAGCCATGGGAACGGACAAAAGCGGTTGCCGGCGGTGTAGGTAAAGAGTCAGACATCGGTGGGAAGAGTGAGGGTGGCTAGGGACCTGGGGGCTGGGGAGGAAGTGAAGCAGGGGGGCGGTGTCCCAGCCTGGCTCAGTTTCTTGCTGCTGCTCTAACAAATGGCCAGAACTGGTGGGTTCCAACAGCAGACATTTATTAATTGACAGTTCTGGGGCCGGTGTTCTGAGTCTATGAAGCTCGGAACAAGGTGTCCGCAGGCTCGATTCTCCTAACAGCCACGGAGAAGACCCCACTGCCTGCCTTTTCCAGCCCCCAGGGGCGCCGCTCTGCACCTCGGCCCCCGCTGCTCCCGCAACTGGGGTCACGTCGCACCCTTCCTCCCGCGGCCTCCCCTGCCTCTGACCCTCCGCCCTCCCTCTTACAGGAAGGAGCCCGGGAGGACCCGGGCCTTTCCTGATTATCAGGACACTGGACCCTGTGGAGCCTTAACTTAATTGTGGGCGCGAATCCCGGGTGCCCCTCGAGGGGACTCAGGCCCAGGCGTCGGGGTTAGGTCATGCACAGCGGGTGGGGGGCGTGGCTCAGCCCACCAGAGCCCGCCCTTAGTTCCGTTTCACGTTTGTCCCAGGGGCCGGCGTTCACCCCAACTCAAGGTCTCGACTCATCACAGCTTCAACCGGATCCCAAACCGCCGCCGGGTCTCCCAGCTCTGGGGAAGCCTCAAATCTCGTCCTCGAGGTCACCACGGACAGGTCTGGCGACGCTCCCGCTAACCGAGAGGCCGCGGGGGAAGGACAGCGTGGCGTCCGCTGTCACCAGGGCTGGGCTCGGACAGCGCCGCCGCCAAGGCCATCGGGGCCCGCGGGCCGCGGGCGCGCTCCTGCAGCCCCGTGCCCAGCCCAGGGCCCTCATCACAGACCCCGGGCCTCCAGGGCCCCCCGCCCGTGCACAGACGCACACGCGGGGCGCACAGCGCGCCCGAGGGTAAGACGGTCGGGCCCCCTGCTTGCCCCGCTTTCTCCCGCCCGCACCCCAGCGGCCTCCCGCGAAGCCACCGAGAAGAGAGTCCTCCGGGATGCCTAGAGCGCCCAGGAAGTGACAATAGGAGGAGGGGTGGGGCCGGCAGGGGGCGGGGCGCGGGCACTTCCGCCGGCGGCGTCGGTGGTGGCTCGGTGCCCGCAGGTGAGTGGGGCCGGGCCTAGGGATGCGCGGGCGCCGTGCGGGCCTTGCACCCCTCGAGCGGGAGCCGCCCCGCAGGGCCCCGCCAGCCCCGAGCCTTCTCTGCAGCCCTCGCTCCGAGCTGGGCTGTGGGCCCGATCCCGACCCCGGGGCCCCGCCTGCCCAAGCCGCTGGCCACCGAGGCGCGGCCCTTGCCCCGGAGGAGCGGGCCCATCCCCACCCCCACCCCAGACTTGACTTTCTGCTTTTCCTTTTGGCCTCTCCTTGCCCCTCACCTGGCCCCGGGGTAGAAGCGCGTTCCAGAGCCGCCTGCAGCGGGGCGCGCCCCCCGGGCTCTCGAGCGCGCTTCCCGGCTGCAGGCGCCCTCGGTGCCCGACGCTCAGCGACGCCTCCGCCCCTCCCGCCCCACCGGTCCTTCTCGCCCCCAAGACTTGTCTCTTCTCCGGCCTCCGGAACACTCACTTCTTGAGTGGTCCTGCCTGATAGCTGCCTCTCCCCCACAGCCCGGGGCTCGCTAAGGACGGGCAGGGCGCCCTCCCGGGGGGCCGGCTCCCTCCGCTCTCCTGCCCCAGCTCTGCCGCCTCCGGGCCTCCCCCATGTTTTCGTCTTCCCGTGGGCGCAAGAGGGCGGCGTGTCTGGCTGCCTGGGTTCCCCTGAAGCCAACGCCGGACATCCCAGCGGTCCCCTGCTGGCTTCAGAACAACATCTGAATGTCATCTTTAAAGGAGGTTTTTGCCTCACCAGCTGGATCCCGTGTTTCCAGCGGTGTGTCGCCTGCACACACCGGCATGTCCAACGTGAGGCAACGGCCCTCGGGAGTGCATTCCTGGTGCGGAGCCTCCAGGACACCAGTTCTGGTCCCCCCCAAGCCCTTCCTCCTGGTTTCATATGAAACATCTCCCTAAAAATGGATAATGCCTTTACTTCCCTGTGCCCCCCACAGGGCCACCCAGAATGGCGCCTGCGTGGCCCCCAGGAGTAGGGTGGAAGTAGCGACCCTCTATGCAGCGCCTCCCCCCGATTCAGAAAGGTGCCGGTGGCTGGTGAGCGCTCGAAGCTGCTGGTGACCCAGATTTGTGTTTAGGGCTCTTGATACCTTTGAATAAACTTCTCATTTCTCTGGAGCTGTGGTCTCCAAGGACCCCATTTTTGTGCTCCACCTATGACTTGTCCTATGGCTTCAGCTGCTTGAAGTTGGAAGAAGCAGCCAAGGGAGGAAGGCTGTGGGGGAAGACAGGACTGTACGCAGCCCACCTGGGCGGTCAGTGCGGTCAGTGTCAGGGCCGCAGTCCTCGCAGCTGGAGAATGTTGGTACCTCTGGGGCCGTGACTCCCAGGCTGCCCTGGGCCAGCGAGGACGTGTCCACCACGTCCTGCAGCCTCCTTGGTGGTGCAGGGAGGCATATGGGAGGTTTGGGAAGCTTGTAAAAGGATGGTGTGTCCAGCCGGAAGAGACCATAGGGACTCAGGTCGCTTGGTAGAAGAAGCTGGAAAGAGCCAGCGGCCCAGCAGACCTGGGGTGCAGAGCCAGTCAACGGGCAGCTTGTACGATACTTGTTTTTACGTCACTTGTTTTAGCTGCAGCTCGAGGCCTGTGCTTCCAGACAGCCCAGTCTGTGCTCCATGACACTGTTCTCTGTCCCCTCTGCTTTCCAGTTCCTGCTCCCGGTGTGTGTGAAACAGCACTTCAGCCCTGGAGGGCAACGCCCCGGCTCCCACGTGCTGCCGGTTAGCTGGAGCCAGCGCCTGGGCCCGTCTGCTCCGGTCTGTGGTTGAGGGGAGAAGCTGCCACTGTCCCACAGAGAAAGCCACTGTTTCAGCAGCGTGGAGAAGTGCAGGGGGCGGTGTGACTTGAGAGGTTCCAGGCTTCCGCCTGAAGCAGCGGGAGCACTGGGCTGGCCTGTCCCCGACGGAGGACCATGGGCCTGCGCGGCTCCTAGTGTCTGGGCGCAGAGTGCAGAGCCCACGGTCCCTCCTTCCCCAGAATTCCGGGCGCTGGCCACGGCGCCAGGAGTTGAAGACAAGAGGTTGCTGGACCTGGGGAGAGGCATGGAGGAGGCTCAGCAGATGGGGGCCAGAGCGGGAGAAATGGGAAATTGAGGGGAGCTGGAGAAGGGCAAGTGGGCGCAGGAAGGCTTCCAGCTCAGGTGCGTGTCCCCGCGTCTGCCCCCCACATGGCCTCCAAGCAGGCCTCGGGGAGGGGCCCCCGGGAGAAGCGCAAGAGGGTGGTGCTGACCCTGAAGGAGAAGATGGACATCTGCGCCCGCCTGGAGAGGGGCGAGAGCAGGAAGGCGCTGATGCAGGAGTACAACGTGGGCATGTCCACGCTGTACGACATCAGGGCCCACAAGGCCCAGCTGCTGCGCTTCTTCGCCGGCTCCGACTGCAACAAGGCGCTGGAGCGGCGGCGCACGCTGCACACGCCCAAGCTCGAGCACCTGGACCGGGCCCTGTACGAGTGGTTCCTGGGCAGGCGCGCTGAGGGCGTGCCCGTCTCGGGCCCCATGCTGGTGGAGAAGGCCAAGGATTTCTACGAGCAGATGCAGTTAACTGAGCCCTGTGTGTTTTCTGGCGGGTGGCTGTGGCGTTTTAAGGCCAGGCACGGCATCAGGAAGCTGGACGCCTCCGGTGAAAAGCAGGTGGCCGACCACCACGCGGCGGAGCAGTTCTGCGGGTTTTTCCGGAGCCTGACGGCGGAGCACGGCCTGACGCCAGAGCAGGTGTACAACGCCGACGAGACCGGCCTCCTCTGGCAGAGCCTGCCCAGCCCCGGCCCCGAGGGTGGGCCGGCGCCCCCGGGCAGGCATAGCAGGGACAGGCTGACTGTCCTCACGTGTGCCAATGCCACCGGCTCCCACAGAATCAAGCCCTTGGTGATCGGGAAATGCAGTGGTCCCCGGGCTTCCAGGAGCATCCAGCACTTGCCTGTGGCCTACCGAGCTCACGGGCACGCGTGGGCAGACAGGGCCGTCTTTTCCGACTGGTTCCATCACATCTTCGCCCCCTCGGTCCGAGAGCACCTCCGAGCCCTGGGTCTGCCCGAGGCCAGCAAAGCCATCCTCCTGCTGGGCAGCTCCCGGGCCCACCCGCAGGAGGCGGAGCTGGTTTCGGAGAACGTCTTCACCATCTTCCTGCCCGCCAACGTGGCCTCCTTGATTCAGCCCATGGACCAGGGCATTCGCCAAGACTTCATGAGGAACTTCGTCAACCCCCCTGACGCGCCGCAGGGCTTCCCCCAGCGCTACACCCTGAACGACGCCACCTACAGCGTGGCCTGCGCCTGGGATGCTGTGCCCGGCGCCGTCTTCAGCCGGGCCTGGCAGAAGCTGTGGCCCGTGGCCACGCTGGCCGAGGGCTCGTCCTCCGAGGAGCAGCCTGAGTGCCTCGCGGCCAAGCCTCACGACCAGACCTTCGCGCACGTCCTGGAGCTTGGGCGGGAGGTCAAGTCTCACTCAGGCAGCAGACTCCACGGGAGTGTGACCGCCGAGCCGGCCAGGCCGGGGCGGGAGGCCGGAGGGGGGCCCGCGGAGCAGGCTGAGAAGGATGGCCGGGCCCAGGTGCCCGGGGAGGGTGAGGAGGCAGCCTGGGAGCAGGCGGCTGCGGCGTTCGCCGCGGTGCTCCGCTTTGCGGAGGGGCAGCCGTGCTTCACGGTGCAGGAGCTGGGGCAGCTGTGCGCGCTGCACTCCGTTTTCACGCGGCGGCGGCAGGGGCGGCGGCGGCGCCCGGCCCTCAGGGCCGTGGTCAAGCTCGAAGCCCTCCAGGAGCGCGTTGGGGACCACGCCACGCCGGGCCGCTCCCCACCCCCAGCGGGTGAGGACTGACTGGGCCGGCAGTGGGGCTGTGTGGAGCGCGCTGGCGGGCGGTCCCGGGGGAGTGGGCGCTGAGACACACAGCCCTCACGCTTAACCTGTGTCACCTGTCATGTCCCATGAACATGAGGAGACATTCATTCTGGAAGAGCCACCAAACCTAAAACATCCCAGAGCCTCCAGTGACCGGAGGCTGGGACCAGCGAGCAGACGTGGTCTGGCACTTGCTGGCTAGACCTTGCGCTGACCGAGCGTGGAGATGTCTCTGTTCCCGAGGACAAAAGCTGGCACTCTGGCCAACCGATGGCAGTACCTGCTGCCACCTGACCCACTGGCCTGTCCCAAGGTGCCCCTCTCCCACCCTTCAGGACTCTGTCACTGGTCTGGTGGCTATGCCTGTGTTAGGTGAGCCCAAGGGGCTTAGTTTATGACCTCAGGTCAGTAGACTCCTCGCTTACGTCCTTATAGGCCACCTGTCACCCCCTGTTTACATGTCCCCACTTTTGGTGTGATCTCAGTGGTAGGAGCCTTTCCTGAAAGTTACACCATGTTTCCAGCACCCTCTCTGCTCTTTGGTTCTGACCAATATGTGGGCCACCTGCTGGCACCCTGGTCCAACGGCTTCGCCTGAAGCAGCGGGAGCACTGGGCCGGCCTGTCCAGAGGACCATGGGCCTGCACGGCTCCTCGTGTCTGGGCTCGGAGTGCAGAGCCCACGGCCCCTCATTCCCCAGAACTCCTGGTTCCCGGCCTTGGTGTGACTACATCGTGGTCAGGCCTTCAGGTTGGCCTGCACATACAGAGGCAGGAAGACATGCTCAGATGCGTAGCCATGGTTGCTTTTGTTTCAACCTGGGGGGCAGCTGCTGTCCTGGCTGGTTTGTGAGGTGGGGCCAGGGAGACACTTGTGGAGGGCAGGTGGGGTCCCTAACCACCTGGACCCCAGGCCGTGGGCACGTGTCATGCCCACACGAACACCCCCTACCCCGGCGTGTTGTGGCAGATTAATAAATAAATGCTGTCAGTGGGCTGGCTGAGTGTGTCTGTCCTTGGGCTGCTTCCAGGACCAGCCGTGGTGCACGGCTCTGGCTTCCACCCCGTGTCGGGGCAAAGGGCTCACGGCTGGAGCAGCCAGGGAGGGGCAGGGTTCTTGGGGTTCGGGTGCTGGCGGGCTGGGGCCCAGCAAGGCCGTCTGTGAGCCATGCGCGTGTCTCCGGGAGCATCTTCTGCCTGTCCAGTCCCCCAGGGCTCCTGGTGGAAGGGCTGCACCTCTGAGCCCCCGCCCAGGCGCTCTGCGCCATTGACTGCCAAGCCATCAGGAGGGTGGGCCCACTGGCCTGCACGGGACACCGGAGCTGGTGGGGCCACACTTCTTGGTCACCCCACCAGCCAGATGGTGGCTGGAAACCACGGAGGGAGGGGCTGGAGCCCGTGCTGGTCCATGAGCTGGGACCGGCTCGCACCCTGAGGAAGGGGCTCTGTTGGGCCCCCTTTGTGTCTTGGGGTGTCAGGGCACGGATGGGCCGCCCCACTCACATAGCCTTGCGATGGCCTGGGTGGCTGCGGCAAGAGTGTGGCGGGAGGGCCGCCGACGGACAGTGGGCGCTGGTGCAGCTCCTAGGTGCCACCCCAGTGGCTTCTCACGGAGGAGGGGGCCCTTCAGACTGTTTCCACTGGGCCTCCTCCCTCCGCGTCCCTCTCTGGCTCTTCCCTTCCAGGGCCTCAGTCAGAGCCCGTGGCAGGACACCCCCCCTCCCCAGCCTGGAGCAGCCCCACTCTCGCTGGGCCGTCACTGGCTGGACTCGACTCCTGTCCCTCCATCTTCCTCAGGGGCCCTGTTGGGAGAGGGCGAGGCAGGGCTCCTGGGCACCCTGAAAACATGCTCCCAGATGTTCTGTTTGTCTGTGGGGGCCCCTGGCCCTGTAACAAAGCCCCCCACTCAACGAAAGTCTTGCCACCAAGGGGTGCTGGCTGCGAAAGGAGGGCTGTGTCCTCTGCTTTCCAAAGATAGTTAAAAACAAAAGCCACATTTGGAGGCAGCTGAATAATAAAGTGAATAAAAAAGCCCTCTGCGTATCTGCATATCTGCATATCCAGCTCTCGGTGCTCAGGGACTGTCCTCTCCAGCCTGCTGTCCGTGGGGGTCACTGCACCATGGTGGCCTCTGTGACACTGGTCATGGTTTGCCTACTGCGCTGGGTCAGAGCTGCGGGTGTGGGGCTGCCGGCAGGTGCTGAGTCGGGGTTCTTCTGTGCTGCCATTTTGGGGACGGGTGTGACGGTGGGGGGCGGGCTGTGGCCTGGCCCAAGGCTGGTCTGGTCGGGGCTCCCTGCAGGGCTGGGGGACAGGCTGGCACAGAGCTGTGGAGGGAAGAAAAGTTCGGAATCAGACAGCCATGATCATGACACTGAATGTGGTCAGTTCCACTGAACCGGCCACAGAACATGGTGAAAGTACTGAGTTTTATGTTATATGAGTTTTACCACAAAAAGAAGATCGTGAAACCCAAGGGCTGGGGACCGGAGGACCAGGTGACAGCAGGGCCACTGGAGACTCTGGAGACTTGCTGCAGCAGGAGGGTGATGTCCCCCAGGGCCGGGCGGGGACACCTGGCCTGTCCCTGCACCCACCACCCCCTTCCCTCCAGCAGCCCTGGCAGACCTTGCTGTTCACGGAGGATGGCCAGTGGGGTGGGGGCGCCCACCAGCCAGCGGCCCCTGCGCACCCTGGATTCAGGCCCGCCTGGCGCTGGCTGGAGCAGGCCAGGCCTCTCGTGGGGAGCCTGGCACGCAGCCCCCAGGCTGTGGGATGCCATCCGAGCGGGGCCCCCCTCGGACCCCAGCACCTGCCCTCCTGTCACATTTATTGGGGCCCCTCCCCAGAGGCCCCCCTGGCCACCACTGCGGAGGGGACACCCCAAGCCAGCGACCACCTGCTGGGGGCGGGGCTTCCTGTCTCCCTGAAGCTCCAGCTAAAAAGTACAAAACACAACAGGCAAAGAGCAGTTTTTAGTCACTTGTGAAAACTGCACGTGGTTGGGCCGTAGGTCCCGCCAGATGCGGGGACAGTGTCAGTGGGTAATAAGGGTGATGGGTGTTGTTTCCAAAGCCTTTGTTGTGCAGATGAATGACCTAGTCTGCAGGTGAAAGGATGAGGGGTGGGGGGCGGCTCCGATTGTTCCAGGACAAGGGGGAATGTGGGGGACAGTTGGGGCCCTGCCTCCGGTCTCCCACCTGTGTGCGTTCAAAGTTGCCGCAGTAAAAGGCTGGAGGGGCCCCGCCAGCAGCGCAGCCTCTGCGTCTGCCCCCTGCTTGTTCCTGCCGGCAGGTGCGTCAGGCGGATGCTGAGCCCTGACAGTGACGCGCTCTGCTCTCAGACACAAAGGCCTCTTTCCGCCGCAGAGGAGGCGCGTAGATACCTGGGAGGTGAGTCATAGGCCGCCCAGTGAGCGGTGAGTAATGGTGACAAATGCAGTGGGGACAGGCGCTGTCACTCCGCCAGCCTGTTGAAGGGAGGGAGAGGAGAGGGGTCCGGGAGAGCTGGACCCAGGCGCTGGGAGAGTCAGGCCGGGCCCCCAGGACCAACGTGCGACCTGGGGCTGCACTGAGGGGGTCTGTGCTGGGGGTCGGGGGCAGGGCAGGGCCCTCAGACCAGACCTGACTTTGATTAAGGAGGAAACCTCCGCGTGTACCTGGGAAGCTCCCAGGTGAAGTGTGCCCGCTCTGGGCAGTCACTGCCACCATCCTGGAGGGCGGGCCCAGCCAGGAGCTGTGGGTGACCTCAGCACGGGGGCTCAGACCAGCCACCCGGGTCCCCCAGAGACACTGCTGGCATGAGGCGGCCAGAGCAGCCGGTCAGGGGGCCAGCTGCTGCTACGCCTGGACAAAGGTGGGGGCACTTGACCCTGTAGTGCCCACAGGGCGCCATGGGGACCATTGCCATGCTGCCCTGGAGCTCCACCCAGGGCCTCTGCCCCAGGCATCCAGGCTGGGGGCTGGACGACAGACAATGGCGTCCTGGCATGAGGGTGTTCCAGGTGCCTGGGGACATCTCTGGGAGTCAGGGGTGTCCTGTATTGGGGCATGGAGCCCCCCAGGGTGGGCAGGAGGTGGTGGGAGTGGGCTCAGGGGTAGGAGTGGTTCACAGCTCCCCTCATTGTCCCCCAGCATCCCATGCCCTTGGGCCAGCCTGCCTGTTCTCCACAGGGACCCCAGTCCAGGCCCAGTGGCCCAGCTGTCCCAGCAGCTGCTGCTCAGGCCCCCCTGGGCTGGGCCTGCCATCTCCTCTCAGGCCATTCCGTGGCTCACCAGCAGGCTGTCTTTGCCGTCGGAGGTTTCACGTTAAGGGATGGAAAGTGGGACATCAGAACACAAAATGGGCTCTTCAGCAAGTGCTTTGAAATGGGTCAGGTCCCCCTGCCCCAGTTCTCACCGGAAGAGCATCTTTCTCTTGTGTGACAGCGACGCCTTGGCTGGAAGCCAACTCCTACCCCGGGATTTGGTGTCCCCTACGCCCAGCCCTGGGGTCTGGGATCTGCTCACCAGCCGTGTGGTGTCTGATGGTTCCAGTAAAGCCAAATCTGATCGATACTTGTGGACAGGGGGTCATCCTGACCTCCGGGCTGGCCAGGCTGCCACCCGGAAGTCACGCACGCACTCCTTGGAGGTTGTCCATGGGGCTGAGCGTGGGGATGGGGCCAGCTGGCCAGACACTGCCCCCAGAGGGTCAGATGGCCCAGGGGACCCGTGCAAAGCTTCATGTCCTCTCTGATGAGGAATGTGGGGGGGGGGTGACCTGTGCTGGTCGGGGGGTCAGGGCTATGACAGTGAGCACGGGGCAGGTGACAGCAATGGCAGAAGTGGACTCAGCTGGTGACAGGGTGTGCTGTGGTCTGAATGTTTGTGTCTCCCCTCAAATCCCTATGTTGAACCCTAACCCCCAAGAGGATGGGTCAGGAGGTGGAGCCTTTGGGGTGAGTCGGTGGACAGGGCCCTCATGAACGGAATTGGCGCCCACCTGTGAGAGACACCCCCAGAGCACCCCCACTTCCGGAAACACCGGGAGCAGGACGGGAAAGCTGCCAGGGCTTCAGGCTGGGGTTTGGGAGAAGGAGGGAGGGGGTGTCAGGACGTGGAGCCAGCCCCCCTAGGAGTGGGTCTGGGGTCCTGTTTCTCAGCTCAGAGGGGTGTGTTTGTGGGAGTGGGCGGGAGCCGTGCTCGGGGCTCTGGACCCTCCCCCTCGCCGCTGGGTTTGGGGGTTGGGGCTGCCCCAGAGACCACAGCCCAGCCCTAACCGCAGCCGCGGGGAGCCTGGCTTCCAGGTGTAGCAAGGGCAGCAGCACCAGGGAGCAGTGTCTGTCGGGGTGGCGGGCGGAGAGGTCCGGCACAAACAGCAGAGACAGACATGGGGGGAGGGCAGGTGTGGCCCAGGTCGGTTGTGGACCCACCGAAGCTGGAGGGAGGGCCAGAGGGCAGGGGTGTCTGTGGGTCTGAGAGAGAGAGGGCCACAGTGGGGCCCACCTCTCTTCACCCAAGACCCAAGGCGCCCCAGAGCACCCTCACCTCTGGGAGACATCTGCCCACAGGGCACCCACGGGCTGTGGCCAGGACGGGGCCGGACGCAGGGGCCTCCCAGCCCACCTCCCAGAGCCAGTGGGCGGCCCCGACCTCCGCTCTTCCCTCTCTGGCCTGATGCGGACGCAGCGCTCAGCCTGCTGTCTGCACACCCCCAACCTCCCCTGGAGGACCCTCCTCTGATGTGCTTCCCACCCTCCACCTGGGTCTGCAGCCTGTCTGGCCTGGGAGGAGCACACGTGCACCTAGAGGATCCATGGAGGGGAGCCTCGGGGCACCCACTGTGGTCTGGACTCTGCACCCAGACTATTTGCTCTCAGGTGAGTCCTGGCCTTGGACATCGGGTCCCCTATGCAGCTCAGTGGCTGGTGGCCCTCCAGAAGCTTGGCTGGGAGAGGAAGGAAGGAGCGGGGGAAGGTGGGCCCTGTGCAGGGATGGTGGGGGAAGCCACCGGCCTGCGCTGTCCCATCCCCCAGACCCCAAAGCCCACACAGGCGTGTTGGGGACAGACAGGTGTCCCCAAACCAGGAGGAGGCACAGGGTCAGTGCACAGTAGAGCAGGCCAGTGTCAGGTCAGGTCTTTACCTCTGAGCTCCCGCAGGGCCCTACCCTAATGATCACCCCCAGGGGCCACTTCTCCCCTCAGCTCCTCTGGTTGGGCACCTGCCAAAGACAAGGATCTTAGACCCAGAACACAGAAGGGACCTGGTTTGGGAATCTACATGCCACTCACATGTCCTGCCAGTACAGACCACGCTGGGATTGGTCAGCCACACTGAGCCTCCGAGATCAGCCCCATTGGCTGAAGAAGCCAAGACCCCAGGGGTCTGGCGGAGCCAGGGCCAGGCCTGACCACAGCAGTGGACAGCAGGGCCTGGACTGGCCTCAGGGCGGGGACTCGAAGCTCAGCCAGCCTCTCACTGGCTGGTCCTGGAGAAGGGCTGGAGGTCTAGGGACAGAGGCTCTGCTGTCAGACTGGGGAGACACTGAGCTGAAATCTCAGGGACCAGGGGACTTTGGTGAGGTGGGCTGGCCCCGAGGACCAAGGATCGTTGTCCCACACCTGGCCCCCGAGGGGCCCACAGCTGACACCTGCTGACACCTGCAGCCCTGTAGCAGGGGCTGTACGGGAGTCCCTTGCCTGAAGTGCTAGGCAGGGTGTCTGGGCTGGCGGCCATGGACCGTCCAGGTCAGGAGCCCAGGAAAGGCTGCAGCTGGACCAGGTCCCCCATGGCAAGTTGGGGGGGAGGCAACTGTGAAGGGCATCACCCAGGCCCAGCCCCAGGGCGGGAGGGAGTGGCTGGCAGAAGGAAGGAGGCCAACACCCAAAGGCTGCAAGGGGCCGAGGGTCCGGGGGAGGGGGCCAGCCCTGTGGGTCCACTGCTCAGCCCTGTGCCCCTCTCAACACACCCCTGCCAGCCCCTGGCGCCCAGCCCCTCACTCACACCAGTCCGGACGCTGCGGAGGCTGTGCCAACTGCTGGCACCCGGTAGGGGTTGCCCAAGCCTCCCCTGTCCCTGTATTGTGGGCCCTGCGCCAGGGCCACGCAGCAGGCCAGCGGCAGGGGCAGCCCAGGACTCCGGCCAAGCTGGTCTCCCTCTCTGGCGGAGGGTGCGCGGCGGGGCGCTCTGGGCAGGTCCCTCGCAGGCGCAGAGCTGCGGGTGTGGGGGAGCTCCCCGCGCGTCACACTGGGCTATTCTCGGCGCCGCTCCATTTATGGCTCCGGAAGCTGCTGCAAGACTGAACCGGAGGCGCCGGAACAGCCGGAGCTCGCAGACGCCGCCTCCTCTCCGGCGCTGTGTCCCCAATCCCCAGTTCCGGGGTGTCTGGTCAGGGCCAGCTGGCAGCGGACCCCCACCTGGTGAGGGGCCAGCCACACGGGGGATCTGGCAGCACCATCTGGGGGCCCTGGGCATCCAGGGCGGCATCGGGATGGGCACACAGCCTGGGAGGGGGCCTGGTGGGGCAAAGAGGAGGGGGCATCGGGGCACCAAGCCCCCAGGGGGCTCCCAGCTGCCCCCACACCTGACTGCCAGGACCTCTGGGCAACAGGGACCCTGGCTCTCCCTTAACCCTGAACCCCGAACAGCCCTCAGCTGGGCCCTCCTCCCGCCTGCGCACCTGGCTCTCCGGGTGGGGACATGGCCTGAGCATCTCCCCATCTGCCTACACGTGGGGCCGCTGTCCTCCCTCCTGGCCACAGACCCAGCGTGGCAGGCCAGTGTCCCTGTCACTGTGCGGAGGGCCTGCAGACCCCTTCCCAGCCCTCCCTCCCCTCCAGCCTCTGCGCCTGGAGACAGACAGAACCAGCTGTCCCCGTCCCCGCCCCACCACACCTCTGCGCCAGCTCACCCCTGCTCAGTCTCCAGATGTCCCCTCCAGCAGGCCCCCTGGGCGGCTGGGCCTGCTACTCTGACCCAGGTATTTCTGACCAGAGAGTCTTTTTCTTGGGGCAGGATCCAGGTGGGTCTTGTCCACTCGATGTGCCAGGGGCAAGCTCAGCGCCTGGCACATGTCAGCTGGACAGTTCAGGAAGGTACCGTGCACACACACATGTGCACAATCACACAGGTGCACATTCCCACACTCACATCGGTGGGCACAGGAGCAGAGCACATACAAGGGAGGACGAGTCTCCCAGGAGACTATTAACACTTCTTGGGGAAGCTAGGAAGGCTTCCTGGAGGCAGTGGCGCTGGACTCAGCTCCAGACAACACAGAAAGCCACGCTGAGGTTTTACAACGGGGCGGACGGTTCAGTGGAACACGGGGTGGCGGGCGGTGGGGTGAACGGGGTGTTTCCATGGCAGGGTGAAGAGGCCACAGGTGCAATCCACTTCTCACCATACGCCGGCAGCACCAGGTGGCTACCTGAGCTGAGAAGGACCTCGCCACTGTTTAGTCCAGTCTGCCCCTTGCCTGTGGGCGATGACAGGGCCAGAGCAGGTGGCTTGCAGGTCACACGCACCTGGAGGAGAGGTGGGAGAGCAGGTAGGGGCCTGACCTCGTCCTGTGTTTTGTGGGCGCTCGGGCCTGGCCGGAGGAAGCCGAGAAGCTGAGGGCACATGTCGGAGCCAGACCCTGCGTGCTGTCCTCAGCCCCAGCCCCGCCTTGTCTGTCCCCCCCCCCCCGCCCCCACACACACACCACGAAGCTGCAGTCGCCTCCGTTCTGCCCACCATCCAGCTTGGACTTGGGTCCGCTGGGAGCAGCCTGATTCCGGGAGCAGTGGGGGTGCCCTGCAGGGCTTGAGGCTCGGAGCAGGGGCTGGACCCACCGCCTCCAGCCAGCCCAGGGTCCTGCAGGGCTTGTGCGGGTCGTGGTGGTGTCCCTGCTCCTCAGGGGACCTGCACCTCCCTTTGCTCAGAGACGCCAAGTGGGGCTCGGGAGCGATTTGTCCATTGAATGACTGACCCACCTCACGGCCGAGCAGGGCAGAGACGGGTGCACGCTTACCCATGCGGAAACTGAGGCAGGGCGGGGCAAGGCTGCTCTGGGCCTGGCAGGCCCTTCCCCGCGCCCCTCACCCTCTGGCCCTGGCTTCCCTGCGGAGAGGCTGGGACAGGCCCGGGCTCTCTCTCTGCCTCAGCTCCCTCCACCGTCATGGCTGGGGGCTGGTGAGGGTGGCGGAGCACTTTCGGGACGGGCTCCCACCTCCCTCCCAGGCCTTTGGCGCGGGGCCTGGCTTCCCGGTGTGTGTGCCTTGGGGGGACATGCCTGCAGGGCGCAAGGAGCAGCTGGCTCTGCTGCCACGGTGCCAGGATCATTGGAAAAATACAAAACTTTCCTCCGAGCTGGACCGGAAGGTGCTGCGGCGGGAGGAGGGAGGAGCGGGCTGGGCCTGTGCGGCGGGGCTGGGAAGGAACAGGCTGTCTGGATGCAGCGCACACCCTGCCAAACCAGGGGGGAGGAAGGCGGGGAGCGGGGATCAGAAGGAAAATGTTCCCAGGGCCGTGATGCCTCCCGGGCCCCAGGCCAGGGCCCAGCCTGCTCCTGTCACCTCCTGTTTCAGGTCTCTCACCCGCGGTCAGTGTGTGCCCTGCACGGCGGGGTCTCCGAGACCCCTGGCCCTCCCCACCCCAGCTCCTAGGTGTCTCCCTCAGGCTGCTCGGTGGCAGAGGGGACACCAGTCAGGTGTGGCCCAGGTGTGGCCCAGTTGTGGTCAGCTGCTGGCTCGAGAATGGAGCGAGGACGCCTCGTGAGACACGGCAGCAGGCCATCGCACCCTCCCTTCCCTGGTGCCTCTCTGCACCTCCCTCTTCCCCACCTCAACCCTGTCCTCCTGGGTCTTCACCGCCACCCCCTCCCCTAGTCTCAGGTGTGCCCCCAGCAGCCTGGCTCGGCGGGCCGGCTCTCAGCGGCTCGCCCACGTCAGCACCTCGGGAGGCAGGCAGAGCGGGAGCCACACAGGAGAGCCACCGGCAGCAGCCCTGCCACGTCCACCTCCCAGGTCCCAGAAGCGACACTGTGACAGGAGGCTGGGGCTGGGATTGAGCGGGGCAGGAAAACCTGCCCTCAGTCTCAGGGACCCCATTTCACAGGTGGAAAATTGAGGCTCAGGTGAACCCAAGTCTCCCAACCAGAAATGGATGGACAAGGGCCAGGTCCTAACTTGCCAAGACCTGCTCCGTACCAGGCCCACCCCAGGCCCCAGCCACTCACCATGAGCCCAAGGGGCAGCCCTGCCCTGCCAGAGGTGGCAGCAGCACTGGTGGGGAGCCCCCACCTGGAGACCCCTGGGCTGGGATGGAGAGGCTGTCCACCAGGAAGAGCTGTGGGCTCCCTGTGGGCGGGCACAGGGCCAGCCTGGTCCTTGCCTCCCAGCTTCCTCAGGGTGGTGGCAGTGGGATGAGGCCCTGTGGCTTGGATGGACCCACAGGGTGGCAGGCAGAGCAGCAGCTCCTTGAAGGGTGGACACCTGGACCACAGGCAAGAGTGAAAGGCACCCCTGCCCCTGCTGCCCTGGCCCTTCCTCGGGTACAGGGCTGTGAACCAGCTGTTGGCCTCAGCAGGAGAGTGGGAGGGAGAATGTGTACACATGTATGAGTGTGCATGGCCATGCGTGCACATGTGTGGCATGTATGTGCACGTGTGGGTGGGTGTGCATAAGTGTGCGGGCGTTAGGTGGCCTGTGAACTCTGCCCCGACCCCCCCAGGTGCGAGCTGCTGACACCCAACGGGAGCAGGGAGGCAGCCAGTGAACCCGGGGTTTGGGGTGCCAGGGGAGCAACGGAGGGGCCAGGAGCTGGCACTGGGTGCCCAGAGGCAGGTACGAATCCTGCCTCGGAAGCACTGGGTCACAGAGCAGCGTCAGGGAGCTGCGGAAGAGGGCACAGGGCCGGGGTGGGGCTCCCTGGAGCGGTGGGCTTGGGAGGGAGGCCCGTGCTGAGATTAGATCTTAGTAGGGGGCCCTAGGGGCAGGTCAGCGCCCCAGAGGGGCTTGAGTGGGGCTGCCTGGATTCCAGCATGGGGCAGACCCCTGTGGTCACTCAGCCTGCCCTCCCTCCCCGCACAGTCCTCCCCTTCTCAGGCAGGTGTCAGTCCCAGGAGCAACGCACCAGCTGGGCTCTGAATGTGGGGAGTCCCCAGGCCCCGTCTCTGCCCCCCCCCATCAGACTGGGGGCGGTCTGCACTCTGTGGGGGATGGTAGGCTCAGAGGCGCAGGGCAGGGGCGGCCCCCCCATCCTCTTCCGGAGGCGGAAGAAAGGAGCCCCAGGCAAGGTGCGGAGGTTTGCCGAGGGCTTCTGGGGTGATAATTGGGCAGCAATTTCGTGTTCCAGGAGCAAGCACAGCTGCTGCCTGTTGTCACCTGTCACTGCAGGCCCAAGAGCACAGCCTCTGTGCAGGTCCCGCCTGGTGCGCCCCAGCAGCTCCCCCTTCCCTGGATTCCGGTCACACTGACCGACTGACCAAGGACGGAGGACGTCAACCGTCTGGGTCAAGCCCCACCCAACCCTGCAACACCTGTTTCAGGCCCAGCCCCCCACAAAGGCGATGCATTACCCCCACCCTCAGTCTCCTGCCTTTGCTCACCCCTCCCCCAGCCCCGGGACCCAGCCCCTAGCCTCTCTGGGCCTGGTCAACGCTCCAGGAAGCCCAGCCAGACCACTGCTGCCTGGCAGTGTGGGGCTGGAGGCCGCTGTGCCCAAGGACGGCAGAGCCAGGCCCTGGCTGGGCTACCCAGCTGGTCAGGGGACCTGCGCCTCAGTGCCACCCTCAGGGACCACAGGGCCTTGTAAACTGTGGGGCAACGGAGGGGCGGCTCCTGGTGGCTCAGGTGCCAGCTCTGGCACTCGCAGGGCACACACGAGGGAGGGAGGTCCCTGGCCAGCTGGCTCAGGGGGCACCTTCCCCCACAAGGGCCCTGACACAGGCCCAAGCTCACCTGGACTGGGGCACAGGCTCTCTGTCATGCAGGCTCCCGGACAGGCACCAGCGCTGGAGGGTGTCTCCCAGGCAGGCCTGCAGCCTCCTCCTCGGCTGGGGACGCCGGGCTGGGCAGCTCGGGATTCCTGCTCTGGAATCCCGGCTTTCTGCCTGCCTCCCCCTCTGGGCTCCGCGCTGCCCCACCCCCACGCCCACCCACTCGCCTTGAATTAGAAATGCCAGGAGAGCAATTTTTGGAGTTTTTTCCAGAAAGACTTTCCAGTGCACAGCAGGGGCGGAAGCTCAGAGGAAGGGAGGAGACAGATTGGCTCTGGGTGGGGAGGAGGGCTCGGGAGGGGGTGCGGGGGGAGTGGGGATCCCAGAGTGTGGGCACCTGAGCTGCGCGTGCTGGGTGAACCAGGCAGAGCGGGGCGTGCAGGGGGACGGGAGGAGCAGGTGCGGGGGGGCGTGTGCCTGCGGGGAGAGGCGGGTGGGGGGCGCTATGACAGGGGCCTGAGTGTGCAGCGCGTGAGTGAGGACGGCGGGGGCGCGGCCGCGGGCGGACGAGGCCGGACCGCGCTGGCCGTGAGCAGCGCTGCTCGCCACCTGTGCCCAGGGGACATCAGCAGGCCCGGGGCCCACAGCCGACCTCCACGGGGTAACCCGGGAAGGGCGTCCCTCCCGCGCCTCGGTTGCCAAGGAGGCAGAGGGAACCTCAGCTTCCGGAGCCCCGCTCCTCGTGCCGTTTGCGGGCTCCGCCAGCGACTGCGGAGGCGCCGCGCCTCCCCGCCCCCCGCCCCCCGCCCCCCGCCCCCCGCCGGCCTCTTAGAAGTCCTGCAGCTTCCGGCCAGTCCCCAGCGCCCCGCGGGCCCTCGCCGCCCCCACCGCCATCGGGGAGAAGCCTGCAGGTTCCCCTGGGGCACTACGTGGGGAGTCCTGGGCCTCACCAAAGCCCCGGCCGTGGCCCAGGCGGGCGCCTGCGCACCGTGGCCCCGCGCCCCTCAAGCAGCAGGAGGCTCAGCCCCGCGCAGGACCCCCGTCCGGCCGAGGCGACTGGGACTCCCGAGGGCCCAGGGCCGCGCCAGCGCAGCGCCCTCACCAAATAAGGAGAGAGCGCGAGGAGAGGAGGAAGCCCACCCCGGCCCTGGGGGAGGGGCTTCCTCCTTACCCTCGGGTGGGGGCAGCCTCTCCGGGCGCCCACCCGCACCTCCCTGCCGGGCGCCGGCCCCCTTTGCGGGCTGAATGACCTGGGGAGGGGGCGGCGGAGCCAGCGGATTAGTCACCCGCGTGTGTGCCCGGGTGGGTCCTCCCGCCGCGCCAAGCGCGAGTGGGCGCGGAGGCGGCGCGCGGGGGGGCGCGCGGGCCAATGGGAGCCGGGGCTCGGCGCGGGGGCCGCCCACGGGCGCGCTGGCAGCATAAAAAGCCGGCGCGCGGCGCTGGCTGCAGAGCTCGGCGTCCCCGCTCCCGCACCGCAGTGCTGCGCTGTCGCCGCGGCACCGACTCCGGGACTCGGGACCTCGCGCCGCCGCACCGCCGCACCGCCGCACCGCCGCACCGCAGACCCCGAGCCCCCCGGCCCGAGAGGACTCTGCGGCCCGCCGCCTCCCTCCCGTCCCAGCACCTGCGCGCCCATGGAGCTCGACCGCAGGACCAGTGGCGGCCTCCATGCCTACCCGGCGCCGCGAGGCGGGCCGGCCGCCAAGCCCAACGTGATCCTGCAGATCGGGAAGTGCCGGACGGAGATGCTGGAGCACGTGCGGAGGACCCACCGGCACCTGCTGGCCGAGGTGTCCAAGCAGGTGGAGCGCGAGCTGAAGGGGCTGCACAGGTCGGTGGGCAAGCTGGAGAGCAACCTGGACGGCTATGTGCCCACCGGCGACTCCCAGCGCTGGAAGAAGTCCATCAAGGCCTGCTTGTGCCGCTGCCAGGAGACCATCGCCAACCTGGAGCGCTGGGTCAAGCGCGAGATGCACGTGTGGCGGGAGATCTTCTACCGGCTGGAGAGGTGGGCTGATCGGCTGGAGGCCATGGGCAGCAAGTACCAGATGGGCAGCGAGCCGGCCCGCCACACTGTCTCCGTGGGTGTCGGGGGTCCCGAGGGCTGCTGCCAGGAGGCTGATGACTACCCGGTCAGCCCCTACGCCATCACCCCGCCCCCGGCTGCGGGTGAGCTGCCTGGGCAGGAGCTGGAGGAAGCCCAGCAGTACCCACCCTGGGGGCCAGGCGAGGACGGGCAGCCCAGCCCTGGCGTGGACACGCAGATCTTCGAAGACCCGCACGAGTTCCTCAGCCACCTGGAGGAGTACCTGCGACAGGTGGGTGGCTCGGAGGAGTACTGGCTGTCGCAGATCCAGAACCACATGAACGGGCCGGCCAAGAAGTGGTGGGAGTTCAAGCAGGGCTCCGTCAGGAACTGGGTGCAGTTCAAGAAGGAGTTCCTGCAGTACAGCGAGGGCACGCTGTCCCGGGAGGCCCTGCAGCGTGAGCTGGACCTGCCGCAGAAGCAGGGCGAGCCCCTGGACCAGTTCCTGTGGCGCAAGCGGGACCTGTACCAGACGCTCTACGTGGACGCGGACGAGGAGGAGATCATCCAGTACGTGGTGGGCACCCTGCAGCCCAAGTTCAAGCGCTTCCTGCGACACCCGCTGCCCAAGACCCTGGAGCAGCTCATCCAGCGGGGCCTGGAGGTGCAGGACGGGCTGGAGCCGACCACCGAGCCTGCCGGCGCCCCCCTTCCGGCCGAGGCCGAGGCCGAGGTCCAGGCCGAGGCTGAGGCGCTCACGCCCGCCCTCACCAACGAGTCTGTGGCCAGTGACCGGACCCAGCCTGAGTAGAGGGCGCCCACCCGCCCGCCACACCCGCCTGCGGCCTTTGCCAACCAGGACTTTCGAGCTGGACTGACTCCTGTTCGGGGACGCCCTTGTCCTCGTCCAGGGGACTTGTCCCTCAGCCTCCCAGCCTGATTCACACAGACACATGTCACCCAGTTCTGGACAATGTCCCTGCAAAGTTAAGGAGCCCTTTGACCCTGCCCTGTCACCTGTTCTTTGTCTGTCTTCCGGGGGCCTGGACCTGCCTGGGCCACCCTCCCTGCCCCAATACACACACACCCTCAGGCCACCACGGCATCCTCATCCTGCTCCACGCTGGGCCCTGTGGGCACTCAGAAACCAAGTGTCCTGGCGCTCGGGCCAGCAGCCACCAAGCTTGGGGCACACCCCAGAGCAGAAGTGAAAGCACCACCAGTGCCATGGGAACCTCAGCTCCAGGGCTGCAGCCCCCCGGGCAGTCGCCACGGGACGCGGCCAGCCAGCCTCAGGCAGACCAGCGAGCGCCCTGTCCCAGAGGAGCCTGGAGCTCAGGCGGAGCCTTGGCAGCAGCGGCAGCAGCAGACCTGGCTCCCAGGATCCTGGCCCCTCAGGTGAGCCCCTGCCCCCGGCAGCACCGCCAGGGGTCCTGGTAGAGCTGGGAGGGCCCAGGGCCACACCCCTGTTCCAGGCCAGCCCACAGAGCCGCAGGGCGGGGTGGGGGCGGAACCGTGCAGAGGCAGGGAGAAGCAGAAACCCCAGGGTCAGGAGAGGGGCTGGTGGGAGGCAGGCGGCGGGGGGCGGCTGCTGAGCCAGCTCACAGGGCCCCTGGTTTCTCTTCCCCAGCAGCGTCCGTGATTCATGCCAGCTCAGCTGCGTGAGTCACCCATGGCAGGCGGAGGGTCCCAAGGGGCTCGGGTCCTCCAACCGGCTGAGGCAGCAGTCGGCGTCCACAGAGCCAGGAGAGCGCCAACAGGTAACAGAGCCCCGACCCTCCCGAGACCTTGGCCCTCACCTGCCTTCCCCATGGGCCTTTGGGTACCTTCCCAGGGTCCCAGGGCATGCTGGGAGGCAGCCCACTGGGGTCTTCCAGCCAAAGCCCTGTGATGTCTCTCCAGATACCCCCAGCCGCCCACCCTGCCCCTGACCATCCTGTGTCTTCCTTCCTTTCAGGTCCCAAGGCGCACCCAGAGCCCCGCTGCTGTGCCTGCCCTGCCCGATCCCCTGTCTGCCACCAGCTGCTGGTGGCCAGCGGGGGCAGGGGTCTCCCAAGAGGAGGGATCCAGGAGAGCCGGTGCTGAAGACACCCAGCGTGAGGGCCAGGGCCTGCCGTTCAGCCCGCCCCGCTGGCCGCCAGCCTGCCGGCCCCCAGGACCACTGTGGCTGGAGTCACGGTCCCTTAGCCGGGGCCCCTTACCGGGCGCCCTGTGCCACTCCAGCCTAGGATCCCCCACGCAGTGGACGCTTCGTGGCCCTCCTCTCCTGCCGGAGTTTCCCAGGAGTCCTGGGGCTGAGGCCCAGCGCCCGCCCCGGCTCCTCGGCCAGAGGGCCAGCCCCAGGACACCCCAAAGCCTTTGTTCCTGGGGCTCCAGCTGGTCTCTGCCAGTCTGCTGTTGCCCAGGCTCCCACCCCCACCTCCGGCACCAGCACCCTGGTGCTGTGGAGCAGGGCCTGTTTGGGGGCTCCTCTTCTGCCTGCCCACTGGGGGTTCCCACATTCAGGGACAACATCTGGAGGTGACTCTGCCAGCCCCTCCACTCTGTGTCCCTGCCAGCCCCCCCAAATTTTATTCTTTGCATCTGAGCCATAACCCATCCTCGTAGGCTGCAGAGGGGCCCCTGGTCCCCTGCCCCACAGATCAAGCCTCCAGAGCCATGCCAGACTAGGGCAGCCCTCCCGCCCTCCCTGAAGACAGACTCCTTTTGTAAGATTTTGTTAATAAAACGCTGAGACCTGGTGGACTGTGTGTGGCTGTTGTCTCTGCCTGCTGAGGGGCCGGGCCAGGCAAGGCAAGCTCTCCCCTGGGAGGGGACCCTGGTAGTCCATGAACCTGGTCTCTAACGCCTCCGTTTCCCCATCTTCAAAATGGGGGCACCATCCTGACACAGTCCACACGTGGGCCCGTGAACTCGGGTGTGAGGCTCTTCTGGTGCCTGTGGTCATTGGCGCCCACTGCCTTGGAGGGGGCACTGTCCCGGGGAGGAGAGGTCGTGTGGAGCCGGGGCTGGGTGAGAGGTGGGCAGATGGGAAAAGGACCGGAGGGGGCTGTGCTAAGGAGCTGGCCCTCAGTCGTGGGGAGTGGGGATGCCGGGCCGACGGACACGCTTCTCCCTGGCGAAGGCTCCGCTCCGCTTGGAAAGCCTTTCAGCGAGGGGCGCACCTGCTGCCAGGAATCTTGTCACCCTTGGTCCCCAGGGATGGGCCATCTCTTCACTGCTGTCCCCTGTTCTTTGCGTAAGGATGAGGTGCTGATGAGAGGGGAGGCAGATGAAGGAGGGGCAGGCACGGGGTACCCCCAGGCAGGGACCTTCCTCCCCAGAAGCTCACTGCTGCAGCGGTGGCCTGGGCACCTTGTCCTCCCTCCGTCCACCCACGGAGAAGCACCTCCCTGTCCCCGGGGCTGAGCAGGCTGCGCGGAGCTTCCCGGTGGCAGCCTCCCTCTCTGTGCCTCTGTTCTCTGTCCCCCAGTCTGCCCATCTGTCTCTGCCTCTCCTCCTCTGTCCCCTCCCTCGGCAGACCGGGGAAGGAACTGGGGTCAGAGTCGGGAGGGCCCAGGAGGGGCCGTGGGTGCCTCGTAGAAGACAGGGAAGGGGGAAGGGAGGAGCAGGAACTGGGAGGACTTGGGGGGAGGGGCTGGAGGACAGGGCTCAGCTGGCCACCCCAGCCCTTCCCCAAGGAGCCACCCTGGTTCCAGACACAGCCTACCAGGAGGGGCCCCACTAGGCTCCTTCGCGGCCCCGCCCAGGGCCAGCTCTCCCACACAGGCCTGCCTGCGCCTGCATCCATCCCCAGGGGAGGCCGGGCAGCCCAGCCCAGTGCTAGGTGAGGGCCAGGGCCTGGGGCCGCAGGTGCAAGGTCCCCTGGCCCCCGGCTGCTGCTGCTGTCTGTAGGGGAGCCACAGAACAGAATGGGGAAACTGAGGCCTGAGTGGGCAGGGAGTTGCTAGGTGAACCCGATGGCCTCCTTCCCGTCTCTGTCGGCCTCAGGCTGAGCCTGTGGACAGGGGCCAGGTGGCCAGTGTCCCTTCTTGGCCCCAGCCCAGAGCCCCACCTGTCATCTCCGACCTGCCTGCCCTCTGGATCCCCAGTGGGCACCACTCTGCCTGGCCAGCCCGTCCCCCTTGGCTAGCCTCTCTGAGCAGAGCCCCGTGATGATGGCCGGGTAACTCTCACGGCCCGGGACCACCTCAGGCAGCCAGGGCCATCGGGCTGGACCTGGAGCCCTGCTGGTTAGTCAGTCCTGCTCCTCTCTGCGCCCACATGTCCGTGAGAGCTGCGCGGTCAGCCTCCCCCTCCCAGCCAGGAGAGGCCCAGGGAAGGCCTGACACCCCCACCCACCGCTCTCCCCACTCAGCCCCGGCCCCAGGACAAGCCGACTACAGGCCCTTGTTTTCCTGTCACTGCAGGGGTGACCCCTCACTGCTACCAGTCCTCCCTTCCCCAGCCTCAAGCAGTGTTGGGGTGATGCCCAGCCAGAGGGAGACCAGAGCAACTTTTTCATTAATTTAATATTCGGTGTTTAGTTATCACTGAACACCCTCTAGGCCAGTGGCTGGCGATTAGGTTTCCTCTTATCCAGTTTGTTTTTTCCTGAGTTTCAGGTTCTTGTTCCCGTGTCCCCGTGCTGTCCTTGGCCCTTCCCTGCCGAGGTGTCCACCCATCAGCGGTGCCGGGGTCTACATCCTGGCTTGGGGCCCGCTCCCTAGAATAAGAACACCTTTAAAAACCTTGCTGACGGGCACCCCGGGGCGCCCCAGCTCAGGCCGAGGCCCCGTTCATTCTAAGCCAGCCTTCCAGGACCCTGCACAGCCCCCACCGCAGTGGTGGGCCATGACCCAGCTCAGTCCCCTTTGGCCCCTCCTCCTATGCCACTCTCCCCTCTCTCTCTACTTTGAAAAATATACATATTTATTTTTAGAGAGAGGGAAAGGGAGGGAGAAAGAGAGGGAGAGAAACATTGATCAGTTGCCTCTTGGATGCGCCCCCCACCGGGGACCAAACCTGAAACCCAGGCCTGTGCCCTGACCAGGAATCGAAACGGTGACCTTTCAATTCGCAGGAAGATGCCGGACCCGCTGAGCCACGCTGGTCCGGCTCTGTCAGCACCACTGTCTCTTTCCCTCTCAGCCTCACTCGGCCATGCACTGTCCTCCGGGAGTCCCACCCCCCCTGTCCAGCAGCCCAGCTCTGAGTGCCTCTCCCTCTGACCTGCTCTGCTCGGGAGCTCATGACCTCGGACCTCTGAGCACAGCTGGGAAAGAGCCGGAGCTGCCACGTGTCCCTCCCCAAGTCCCTTCCTCTGTCCTTGGCTGACCAGAGCAGGGAGGCAGAGGCTGGAAAGGGCAGAGCCAGGCTCAGCCACGGTCCTGTCCCGGAGCCGCAGCCCCACAAGGACCCGCCACGTTCGCTGGGGGTGCCCCGGGGGGAACATGCCTGGGAGGCTGCTGTTCCCCCAAGACGGCAGCTGCCTGGGGCAGGAGTGAAGTCCTGGCTGAGGCAGTCACAGGACTCCGGAGAGGTGGCCACCCTGGGGCGGGACCTTGGGGGCTGCCCTGACTTCACCCTTGGCTGTCCCAGGGGTCCCACGGGGGCCACAGAGCTGCCCTCCCGAGGGAACGGCTGTGACGGCCACACAGCCCACTCCTGTCCACACACCACCCTCGGCCCGTCCATGCTGCGCCTGCCTGGAGCTCCCCAGGGCAGAGGCCCCCCCGGCCCTGCACTCCCTCCACCGGGAGCCTGGGGCCCGGGCTCCCTGCGCCTGCTGCCGGCTTGTCTGGCGTCTTCCTTGCCAGGAGTCTGAGTGTGAAGGAGGCTATTTTTAGCTCCTGTGATCCCCGGAATTGTCTTGTCTCTGGTTTGCCTCTGGTGCTGTGCTCTGCCGGAAAATGCCAGCCTGTCTCCACACCCGGGGGAAGTCGGGAGAGGGGGACCCCAGTGAACCTCCTCCGCTCACACCCCCAGGGATCCCGTCCATCCACTTCACAAAAGCCAGGAGAGCCTCACAGGGCGTTCGGACCCCTCCCCGCCAGAGGGGACTAGGCACGGGGCGGGGGGTTCCAGGCCGGCCCCCTCACACCTGCACAGCCTGCAAGTTAGGGCCTGGCGGGGGGAGGCCGCTCCAGCCGCTGGGCCCTGAAGCCCCTTTAGGGACAATTCAGACCAGGCCCTGGGAGCAGAAGCACTGGTTCCCTCTGGTCCTGGGGTGAGGGAAGAGCTGGGGGTCCACTGGGACCCCTGCCTCGCCTGGAGCCCCGTCCGGAGGCATGAGGACTCCAGCCACAGGCTGCGCGGGTCAGCAGGGCCAGGCAGGGTAGCCTAGCATTGCGGCTCCGCCCCGGACCCTGCGGCTCTCCCACCCCAACCCAGCCGGCGAGCGGCTCCTTGGGACACTCCTCTGCACACTGGCCAGGTCACTCGGACCGTCCCGTAGACACGGTTGCCCTGCAGTGCCGTCCGCCCTGCCCTGGCCGGTGTGTGGCTCCCTCAGCCCGCGGGTCTCCCCGTCTTCATTTCTCCCAGGATCTTCCTTTTGAACTTGCTGATCTCCGTTACTGCCTCTTGCATTTTCGGGCTTCTCCCTTCCCCTGTCATCTAGGTGTTGCTACGGGAACCAGGCTGCGGTACCCACAGCAGCCCTGATGGGCGCGATTCAGGGGCACCTGTGTGTCTGTGCAGCAGGGTCACTGGTCTGGGGACTCGGGGGCTTCGCCATTCAGACCAGGGGGTCCACAGGGCAGGCAGTCACCAGAACGCACACCCAGCACCCTCCCCTCTCCACGGTTATCCCCTCCGGGGCTGGCACCATCCTGGCCTCTGTTGGTGTCCAGGAAGGCCACCACAGCATCCTTGGGCCATCCTCACTGGCCTGGCGGCTGCCCATCACCCCTGGGGAACTGGGCCTCTCCTCTTCCTCCTGCAGCCCCGGGAGCCCACTTCCCCACCCGGCCTCAGGCTTCCAGCAGGAAAGGGCTGAAAGTGACAGAAGCTGCAGGCTACGGTCACACGAGTCTCCGTGCAGGTTCCCTGGGGACACGTCCTTGCTGGTCCTTGGTGTCGCTCATCCCATCTCATCTCTCCATCTCGGCAAGGGCAGCACCTGGACCTTTGCCATATCGCTTGGGGGCTGGAGGTGGGGGCAGCCAGGGGAGCTCTGCCAGTGGGGGGCTCCGGGGTCAGCTGACAGCAGCCGCACCCACCCCACCCCCTTTCCAGCTGGGAGCCCCGTGAGCTGTGTGGGTGGGAGAAACAGGGTGCCTCTGGGAGGCTGGGCCTCCTGCTGCCAGCGCTCCTCCTTCCCGCCTCTCTGCAATGGGGCTCCTTCTGACCACACTCCCTTCTCAGACCCCAACGACCCCAGCTGAGGCTGGGGTGCACCCTCTATGGCCCCTCCCTCCTTCCCTGAACCCCTCCGAGCCCCAGGCCTTACGGGGAGTGTAAATACTCAGTTCATCTCTGCCACGACTGTAGGCAGCAAGAACAACTTTACAAGTGGGGAAACCGAGGCACAAAGGAGCTCTGTTACTCTGCCCAAGGCCACATGGCGCAAGTCAGGGAGCAGATCTGAACTCCAGCTTGGAGTTGGTGTGTGTGGGGGGTCCCTGTAGGGCTGACCCCGGCTGGAGGGGTGCCTAGCCCGGGGTCGCTGGGTGGCTGGAGCTGGAATGGGGTGTCCCCGCCGAGCCCCTGGGCCTCTGGGGCTGAGCTTCGGAAGACATAGGACAGCAGGCGTGGGACCGGCTGGGGCCCCCAGGAGACAGTGTGGGGTGCCCGGACCCTGCGCAGCGGCAGTGGCGCGAGGGAAGGCCTGACACGCCCCGCCCTGGCACTGCCACGTGGAGGCCACACCTGTGACAGCTGGAGGAAGCCAGCAGCCTGGAGACTCCAGCCGGCCCTTTCCCGTCAGTCACCCCCTGATCTGCCCCCCCGCCTCCCTAAAACCAAGGCCACTGCGTTGTTTGACGCTCAGAGGGCACTTCCTGACAGAAGACAAAACCTGAACCCCAAACCCTGCGTTTTAGCAGCACCCTGACCATGCCGACCGCAGGGGCTCCCCCGACAGGCCCCTGCAAACACACCCACCCCTCGAGTCCCATCCAGACTTGCTGCATCCTTCCCACCTCCTTCCCTCCGCTGCGGAAACTCCCCTTTCATCGCCAGGTGGCCAACTCCTCTCCTGGCTTCAAGCCGGAGAGCCGGGCCCCTTCCCCAGCAGCTGCGGGCAGTCTGCCCTCGGTACTGGCCTGATTCCGCGCCAGTCTCCTGGAGGGTCTGGGGGCCCCAGCGGCGCGCCCCGAGGGGCCCAGACGGCCTCGGCCGCCTTCTCCCCCTTTCCTAAGCTCTGGGCGCGCTGGGGACACTTGAGCCAGGGGTGACAGCCCGTTGTAGGGACCCCTGGGCAGTCACAGGACTGAGAGTGGCCTGTGTCTTTCCCATCCTGGCTCCCTGGGGGTCTTCCTGGTGGGGGTCAGCAGCACCTCGGAGGAGGAAGCCCTGGACTGAGGCGTAGCTGAGGTTGAGGGGCCTGCCTTTGGGGCCCAGCAGCAGCGAGCCCTCCCCCGGCCCCTGAGCAGGGAGCTTCCTAATGCAGGCTCGTCGGTTGGAGGATGGAATTCCGAGGCCAGGTGACCGTTGGGGACAGGGCCAGCGCTGCAGCCCGAGGCCCTGGACTGGCTTTTCGGGAGCCACCTCCCCAGGGAGCCCTGGTGACAGGCCAATCACAGAGGGTCTCTCAGGAGGTACCCACCCTGCCCTAGGGAGCGGGCACCCACTCCCAGCCTGGGGCCCCTCCCACGTGCTGCCCGCCACCTGCCGCCTGCCTGGGCCCAGGGTCACTGTCCCCTGTCCTCGGCGGGCCCTGCCGCGGTCCCCGCTCTGCCCACCTCCTCCTCAGTTCCCCAAAGCTGTGGCACTGGGCTGACGGAGCGGGGCTGTCCTGGGCACCTGGAGCTTGCCCGGCTCCCCCCGCTAGCAACCACACACGTCCTCCAAGAACATCGCCCAGGCCCCTGGCCGTGGCTCTTCCTGGGCGGGGCTCCGAGGACAAATTCTTTGCTGTCCTGTGTCCAGTGGGACTGTCCAGAGCCAGTGGGCCCAGCTACCCTGTAGGGTGTGAGCGACCATGGGGCCGGCCCTGTCTCCCTGGCCTGAGGTCAGAAGGACACCCTCAAGTTTGTCACAGGCCAGAGAGCTGATGTCCCCAACCTCCCCCACCCCCGCCCCTCCTGGCCCCCAGCTCCAGGCCCTGAGGCCCAACTCCTTCCATCTGCTCTTCCGGTCCCGGGGTCCCCAGGTCTTCTGAAGGCAGAACCGGGCGGAGCCCCTCCTTCCCCCAGAACCTGAGGTGAGGGTCACTGACTTAGGTGTTTCTTGCCTTTCTTTGTAGCCTCAGCCACCTCTGCTTTTAAATACCGTTTTTCCCCCCCTGATAAGAGCAATCTGGTCTCACTGCATTTTAGAAAAAAGGGTATATGAAAAATATTCCAACACCTGGAGACAAGTCATTTTAAATTAGAACCCCATGACGTTTTCATTCCGTGAGCAGTTTCTGCACTGTTAAATAGTCTTCAAAAACTAGAATTTTTACTCCTCCTTCCTCTATTTTTTGAACATGGCTATTTTAAAGCCGTGAAGAATCCTTGTGCATTTTAAATGCCTTTCTCATTTTTTTCCACAAGTTAAACTTCTGGAAGTGGGTTCTCAGCCAACTACTGTGCAGTCCTGGGGTCTGAGCTGAGTGTCCCCCTCTTGGGGGCTGCAACCCTGAAAACCTTCTCAAAGATCTTCTCAGGGGTCTCTGGCCTGGGCAGGGCCTCTCCGTGTGGCCGGAGCCCCTTCTGAGCTGACGCGGCTCTTGTCTGCGCCATTCTCTGAACCCCCGGCCCCATCCGTGGGGGCCTCTGGCCCGGGGCTGGGAGGGTGGGTGACTTACCTGGAGGTGGCGGCAGGGGAGAAACCTGACAGCAGGTGGAAGGACTGAGTATGCTGTCAGAGCAGAGCCCACCCTCCCCCCTCCCCCAGCTGCTCCCCCAGATGACCTCTGCCTTCTCCATGGGGTTTGGTTACTGTGGGCCACCCTAATGTCACCCCCTGGGGTTCTCTGTCCCATTCTGTGACTTTGGATTCCCTAGAGCCGCACCTCACCTCCTCCAAGAAGCCTCCCTAGGCTTGCTCCCACAGTCATTTTCAACCTTCTGGCCCCACCCAAGGCTTAGAACAGATGACAATGGTCTTTGCCTCCCTTGTGCAAGCCGTTTCAGGGTCCAGTTTGCAGAAGGGGGTTCACCTTCCAGAGAAAACTGCCTTTTCTAAACACACCCACCAGCCCCTGGCCAGTACTGGTAGCCAGAGTGATGTCGCAAGGGTCTGTGTGGAGGCAGGTGCCCCTGTGGCTCTGGGGGTGCTCTCAGGGAAGTGTCACCAGGAGTCACAGAGTGAGGCTGCTGGGTGTGTGACAGGGCCCAGGAAGCAGTCCAGTGGGGAGCGGAGCGAGGGGGTGACCAGCTCAGGCTGGGGTGCAGGAGGGTGTCCAGGGAGAGAGGAGGGTGGGTGGGGCTGGCACATGGAGTGTGACCCCTGAAGGGACCAGGCCTGGAGGGAAGAGAGGGGACCCGGAGGCAGGCTAGGTGGACAGCTTTGGGGTGTTGTTAGGCCTTAGGGTTGGGGTCCAGGGGATGCAAGGGTTCTGGGGCTGTCCCCAGGGGAGGCAGGGGGCATGTGGGACTTGTGGGAAGTGTGGGTCTGGCTGCCCTGCCCACTGAAACAAGCCCCCCCACCTTGGTGGGCCCACACAGAGGAGAGCCCCACAGAGCGCAGGGCTGTCCCCTGCTTGGCTTCTTGTGGCCAGCGGTCCCTCTGGGTGGCCCTGCCTGAGCTGTGGACACGGGCAGGAAGGGCCAGCTGGGACGGGGACCCTGGATGGGTCGGAGCTGCAGAGCCTCTCGGGTGGGGCCGGGGGAAGGCGCCTGGCTGTGGCCGAGGGGACTGAGAGGGTGGGCAACATGGGCGGTGGGGCCAGCCCAAGTCAGGACCTCCTCCGCCCCTCCCCACTGCTCATAGGTCCCACGGAGCCCTGGGAGCTGCGTGACTGGCCTGCGGCCTGGTAAGGTTTGGGGTCCCTGATGGAGCTGGGGGCCTGGTGTGGCCTGGCCCCCGCTTGAGCCATGTGAGTGACACTGCCCTGGGTCCCCGTCCCAGGAGGCGCCTGGCCCAGGCATGGCTTCCGCTGTCCCTGCTGGAGGTCCCCCAGCCTGTCCAGCGCAGGAGGAGGGGGAGGACGAGGTGGAGGAGGAGCTGGACATCGGTGAGCAGGCCGGGTGGGCGCCCTGGCAGTGCCCTGGTCCCTGGCTCTGAGCAGGCTCCTTTGTTTTCGGAGCTAAGGGCCCGGTCCTAAGTTTGCCCGGGCAGAGGGGTAGCCGTTCCCAGACTCCCCTCTGGGTCCTCCCAGCCCTGGATGGGGCAGCAGGCAGACGGAAACTTCTGGAAGGGCTTCACTGAGAGAGAGAACCATGCTCTGCAGTTTCACACGGCTGGTGGGGGTCATGGCCATTCCTGTCCCTGGGAACTCAGGGTGCACAGCTGCCCGGGGCCCCTCCTGTCTCACCCTTGCCCACATGGCTCAGGGGGCACCGACCCCTCGAGAGCATTAACACAGGCCTTTGTGTGACTTGCAGTGCAGGTGCCTGGTTCTCCCAGTTTTTACTGAGGGAAGGAGGGAGGGGCTCCAGCTGGTAACAGGGTGTCACCTGTGAGGCGGCCTAACTGGACGGAGCCCCAGGCTGTGGGTGTCAGCTGGGGGCTGCCACCGGCTCAGGTGTGGGACACGCGGGGACAGACAGGGCAGGCTCCTCTCTAAGCTGAACACAGGCCCAGCGCGCTGGGCTGGGTGGGGTGGTGGCCAGTCCGGAGGCCCAGAGGACAGCGTGGGGTCCACACTGAGCCTGACCCACCTGG
Organism: Noctilio leporinus; assembly: GCA_004026585.1. NCBI lineage: Eukaryota > Metazoa > Chordata > Mammalia > Chiroptera > Noctilionidae > Noctilio > Noctilio leporinus. The sequence goes on along the minus strand of PVIW01003482.1, from coordinate 99,694 downwards.
GACCTGACCCAGGGGACCCGCTGGCTGCGCAGCCCTTTTAATGTTTTATGATCAAAGAGAATTGATTGTTTCTGTTCAAAGGTGTTAGGCAGCTTGGAAACCTACAGTCACCCGGACCGTTAGGCTCCGAAGCTCAATTCCGTGCCCTGAGCCCCAAAACCATGGTAGCGAGACCTGCCTTGGCGCCCTATTCACAAAGCCCCACCCGCTACGCAGGGTTTAGGGGTCGCAGAACCCCCAGCTGGCTCCAACCTGATCCTACTTCGGAAGTTCAGGCCTCAAGGAGCGGGGTCGGGACCCAGGTGGATTTCTCGTCTCAGAGGGTCAGCGATTCCTTTGGCCGTGAGCGTCCCCTTGGGCTGCGGCTCCTCCCAGCCTGGCCGACTGGGTTCTGGGCGCTGTTCCTGCCTGGGGACGAGGCTCCCTGGGCTGTGTCTCTGTCTGCCGAGCCCAGGGGCATCTTGGGGCCCCAGCGCAGCCGCCCAGGCCAGGCTCTGCCCCTCGGCTTCTCTGTCCTGCAGACCTCCGGGACGGGGAAACCCTGAGTGACCGCTCGTCCTGGGAGTCCGGGCTTGTTGGCAAAATCAGGGCCATGTCGGCCCCAGAGAAGAGCCTGGTGCTGGAGGCCGTCCACCAGTGCATCCAGGAGCACGGCCAGGTGGGGCCCTGGGGACCTTTGTGCCCACCGAGGACGGGCTCAGCCCACCACCCCCTGCTGCTCCAGGGCTCCCTGGGGTCTCCCACCGGCCCTGTGGTCCCCGAGGCCCCTGAGCTCCTGGATGCGTGTGGAAGGCCCCCTGGGGCATGCAGAGCCACCAGCTAGCGGTTGGTGCCCATCAGCCAGACGTGGGCCTAGCAGCCACCCGGAGCCAGGCCTCAGGGCTCTGGAAGGGCCTCTGCGGTGGCTCTCCTGCCAGCGTGGGCACTGGCCCCGGCCTCCCCGATGCCACTCTTGTGTCGCTCCCTCCCGTCCAGTGTGACAGTGGTTGGGTTCCTGGGTAGGGCAAGGGCTGTCCTGGCCCCGCTCCTCCACATCCCTGCTGCAGATTCTCAGGCTGGCGGGACGGAGAGGAGACCTCCCAGCAGAGCAGGTGTCCCCACAGAGGGGACCTGGGCGTGGGGAGAGCGCGTTGTCCAGCCGCTGGGGGCAGCCGGCATAAAGGCCCTGGGGTGGCAGCACGGGAGGGCAGGGGGCGCTCTCAGGAGATGCACCCGGGGTCCGGGGTCACCGGCTCCCCAGCCAGGTGGAGGGAATCGTCCCTGTCCTGCGGGTGGGGGCTGCCCCGGGTCAGGCAGAGGTGGGCGCGGCCTGTCCCAGGCCTGGGCTTGAGCACACGCTCTGCCTGCCAGCAGTGCATCCCCAAGGGCGGGGTGTCGGATGCTCGTGTCCAGGAGCTCCTGGCGACCCTGAACCTCAAGCAGCCTGTGGAGAAGGTCAGTACCTGGGAGGGGCTGCCTGGGCTGCTCTGGCCCTGCCCGTCCCCAAGTGACCTGCTGTACCCAAAGCTCCCTGTGCACAGAGGTGCCAGGAAGGCCATGGGGAGCCTGTGGCGGCTGTGGCTGCTCCCAGACCCTCAGACCTGACCAGACGCCCCGTTCGCTCACTCACACAGGTGCCCTGAGTGTTGGCCACCAGCCGGAAGGCCCGGCTGCAGGCAGGATGCGGGTGGGTGACTCAGATGTGCCTGGGGCCACAGGACCAAGGTGGGCTCCACCTGGGGTGGAGGTGGAGCATTTGGGGCAGGTCTCAGGCCCTGGACTTGGGGTCTGGGCACCATCTTGCAGAAGCCACAACCTCAGAGCCCCAGGACTAGTGGGAAGCCATGCAGGGTTGGTGGGGGCTGTAGCACCGGCCTCCCACTCAGCCTCACAGACAGTGGGCCTGGGGTGCAGGCCCCAAGTCCATTCCCTAGTCTCCCAGCGGTGACATTGCCCCTGTCCAGTGCCCTGTGGCCTGACAGCTGCTCCACCCCCTTCTAGGCCTCCTTCTTCCGCTTCTATGGGCTGATCCTCAGAGAGTGTCCCAGCGAGGACCTAGTCAGGAAGCATGTGGCCAGCCTGTTCGATCTGTCCCCTCGGTCCTCCAGCCAGCGGGCGGTGCGTCGCGGCCACACCCCAGCCCTCAGGGCCCACAGAGCCCCTCCAGGGTCAGCCAGCCTCGTGCTTCTTGGCCCTTGGCTCCCCCCACCTCACTGCATGGTCGTGCGACTCTCATCAGCATCCTGCACTTTGCCAACAAACACGGGGTCTGCCTCTGCCCCCTGCCCTGTTCAGGGTCGGACCCACAGGGACCTAGAGACCTGCCTGCACCGCGTCCTGGCCTGGCTTTGCCCCGCTGCGGGTGGGGGGTGGCTGGAGAGAGCAGACCGCGTGGGCACTCCGGCCCCGCACAGGATGGCTGACCGGCCTCTGGCCCACAGGGCATTGCGCTGGCCGTCGGCATGGCAGCCACCTCGCACATGGAGGCGGTGTGGGCCACGCTAGAGCACCTGGGCCGCACCAGGCTCCTGAGGTCCTGCAACACGTCCCCGGACAGCCAGGTAGGAGGGGTGAGGGGGGACATGGGAGTGCTGGTGGCCTGGAGACTGTCATTTGCGGCTCTGAGCCTCAGCCTGCTCACTGGAGAAAAGGGGTGACCCTTACCGGCCCCTCCCTGAGGTGCTGCTCTGGCCAAGGTCATACAGATCTGAGCCACATCCCCCGGCTGGCGCCTGCCCTGGTGCTGACCCTTGCACGAGGCCCGGACTGCAGTTTCCCCACCTGTGTCCTGCGCTGGGTGGTCCCTTGCACGGCTGCCTTGCCTGCCAGCCTGCGCCAGGCCCTGGCTGCCAGGGTGGGACGAACCGCAGAGCCACCACGAGGGGCACTGCCTACAGGAGCAGCGGCCAGCTAGAGGGCAGGCTAGTGGCGGGCTTTCTGCCAAGGGGGCCAGCACTGGGCCTGTCATGGGGCTGATGCTCTCCCAGGGTCCAGAGTGCCCCCTGGCCCTGCTGCCCACCACCTCCCACCCGCAGCAGCAGCAGCAGCAGCGGCCGCAGCTGGACGGGAGCACACGCTGGAAGTGGATCAACAGCACCTGCCTGCTGTGCTACGGGCAGATGGCCGTGCACGCCCGGGAGCGCATCCTGCCCTGGGTGGACAACATCGCCTCCAGGATGGTGTATTACTACTACTCGTGCAGCAGCAACGTGAGGCCCGGCCAGCGCAAGCGAGTCTGTGCCGCACTGGGAGGGCCCAGGAGGGCCCCAGGACACCGGGCAGCTGTCGGCTCCTGCTGACTTGGCCTGTGTGTCCCTCTGTGCATGGGCAGGACAGTACCCTGAAGGCCAGCTTCCTGTCTGCGGCCATCATGCTCATGAACGCCCTCAAGTGGGACAAAGGTGCCCAGAGCTACAAGTTCACTCAGATACCAGAGCTGATCCACTGTCTCCTGGTGAGTGGCCCCCAGAGCCCTGTCTCCTGCCGCCCAGCAGGCTGAGGGGTGGGGCAGGCGGCACCCCTATGCCGCTCCCACTCTGTCCTCCCAGGGAATCCTGCAGCAGGAGCCCAACTTCCTGGCCACCCTCTCCCGGCAGAAGATCATATTGGTCATCATGAGGCTCAGGTGACTGCCCTCGGGGTCCAGGAATAGCGACAGGTGGGTCTGTGGAGTATGGGAGAGGGTCAGTGAGTGAGGAGGTGAGCAGATGTGAGGGCCAGAGCGGGTGCGCCAGGCTGGAGCTGGTGGCTGCACTTGACCCGGGCAGACTTTGTTTCTTGGCCAAGACCAGCGCAGGCTAAGCCCAGGTCCCAGCCACGGACTGAGTTCTGTCCCTGGTCACACACTGGGCCCTGACTCCAGTCACACACTGGGCCCTGATCCCGGTCACACACTGTCCTCATTTACAACACTGACACGGACCCAGTTAATTCTGCGGTTTCTCCCAAATCAACATCAGAGGACCCGAGGGAAGTGGGAAGGAAGCCTGGAGCCCCTCCCGGCCAAGCAAGCCCTGTGTTCCTCACCCCACTGGAGCCAGGTCCTCGTTTTGGGTGTGTCAGCGTCTTTCCCCCTCACCGGGAACCTGCTTCAGCCAGGCCTGTCATTCCTAGGGTGGCAGGCTGTGCAAAGAAGTCCAGAACCTTCTCTGTGTGTCTTCCAGCAGCCTGCGGCCCAGCCTCAAGCCCATGGTCAAGTCCAGGATCCTGCAGGCCTGCCTGCAGAGTCTGTACCAGCTCCCACCCGTGGAGATGCTGAACAACTATTTACCCCCGCGGGCACCAGCCCCGGACGTCATGGTGACTCCCTGGCCCTGGGCCCATCTCCTCATTTGGGTGCTGGACGCTGGGCCAGCAGGCCAGGTCCTGGTCCCAATGTGTGAGGGGAGGGAAGGGGAGTGCTCGCAACCCCGTCACACGGACTTGCTCCTACCTTCCTCCTGGAGGCTTTAGAGGGTGCAGTTACCCACAAGGACCGGCACCTGCACTGAACTGGTCAGGACTGCCCTCAGCTTTGCTCCCCCTCTTCAGAGTTGGGGCTGCTCTCCTAGGCCCTGAGCATCTCCACATGGGTCAGCTTCTGTGCCACAGCACCCTGCGATTTCGATAGGCATCATGCCAACTCTGTAGGTTGATCTGGGGAAATGTGACAGTGACATCGTGGAACTGTTGCGTGTTGTGGTCTGTGAACGCAGCGCTCACACACCCAGCTAGCTGGCCTCTTAGCTCTCCTCAGCGACGCCTCGCGGTCGGCTTGGCACGTGTGCTGCTCACCTCTGTCAGATTCTCCCCTGCATGTTTTGTGTTTTTTAATGCTGTGGCCAGCAAGAGTGAAAATGTTCATTCCCACGGTTCACTGCTGGTGTGCATGAGTACAACTGATGTTTGAATAGAGGCTATAGCTCCTGCAGCCCAACTAAACTCTCTTCACTGTTTGGAGCATTTTGTAGGTCCTGTGGATCTGATTCATGCCTCCTGGGAACCACGGTGGTTTCCTCCTTCCTTTTCACCTGGCGGACTTCCTACCTCCTTCGGGCACCCGGGCACAGCACCGGCCAGCAGGGCGCAGGCCGGCATCCGGGTCATACTCCTGGGCTGAGGGGAGCCCCACCTGCGCCCTCCAGGTCACTGCTGGCGTGGTCTGCCCTGCGTTCACAGACGCATGTGTGAACACCCCCTTCCGTTTCTAGTTTCGAGGACAGAGTTCCTCAGGATGCATGTAGAGTTCCGTCTAATGCTTTTGCTACATCCACAGAGAGGATCCATTTTGATACGCTGTTTCCATTTTCACTCAGTTCGAAATGCTTTCTAATTCAGTCTTGATTTTTCCTTTGACCTGTGGGTTATTTTGGAGGCATGTTCATTTCTGATCTAACTCCATCCTTGCCAGGGGAAATGCTTTGCACGGTGAGAACCTCTCTTCAGTGTTGGCCCTATGCGGGCACGGCTTCTGCACTCATGGTTAGGGCTGCTGTCCTGGGGGTGCTCAGGAAGGCAGCGGGTGAAGCAGGCGGGCAGCACCGCACAGAGCACCCGACACTCCCCACTTTGTGCCTGCTGTCCCCCAGGGATGAAGGGGTGTGTGGAGACCCTGCCCAGGGCACCGGCCTGTCTCTGCTGCGGCCCCAGCAGGCACTGCTGTCTTTACCCAGATGCTGTCAGCAGGCCCGGTGATGCTTAGGAGTCCGTATCCTCTTGGTGAGCCAACCCCAGTGCCATTATGAAGTTACCATCCTTGGGGCTGGTGCTACTTTCTGCTCTGAAACCTGCCTTGCCTGACATCGGGCAACTGGCCCAGCTGTTCCCTGACCAGCCATACACAGCCTCCCCTTCTCCTCTTACATTTACCCTACTTGGGCCCCTGAATTCAGAGGGGTGCTTCTCTTGTAGGAGGTTTATCCTTGGGCCTTGTTTTCCTACCCAATCTGAGGAGATCTGCCTTTTAGCTGGGGGGCAGGGGGCCCAGCCCATCACATTCAGGTGCTTGGGGATATGCTCTCTCACTGTTTTCTATTTTTCCCATTGACCCTTTTAAAAAAATTATAGTTTGTTGATTACGCTATTACAGTTGTCCTGATTTATCCCCCTTTGCCCCCTCCACCCAGCACCCTCACTCTCTCAGGAAACCCCCCACTATTGTTCATGTCCACAGTCATGCACATAAATTCTTTGGCTTCTCTATTTCCTATGCTGTACTTCACATCCCCATGGCTGTTCTGTAACTATCTGTATTTCTTTTCTTTTTTAGAGATTTTATTATTTTTAGAAAGAGGGGAAGGGAGAGAGGCAGAGAGGGAGAGAGACATCCATGTATGGTTGCCTTTCACCTGCCTCCAGCTACGGACCTGGCTGGAGACCTGGGTACTTGCCCTGGCTGGGAATTGAACCAGTGACCTTTGGGTTCGCAGGCTGGCGCCTTATCCACTGTGCCACCAGCCAGGGTTTTTTTTTGTATTTCTTAATCCCCTCACTTCTTCACCTGTTTCCTGACACACCCTCCCATCTGGCAAGCATCCAATTGCTCTCCATATCCATTCTGTCCTTGTTCTTCCTGTTTCCTTGTTTTTTTAGAGTCAATTGTTGATAGATAATGTATTTTGCCATTAAGTTCATAGTTTTGATCTTCTTTTTCTTAAATAAGTGCCTTTACCATCTCATACAATACTAGTTTCATGGTGATGAACCCTTTAGCTTTTTCCTGTCTGGGAAGTATTTTATCTGCCCTTCGATTCTAAATGATAGTTTTGCTGGGTAGAGCAATCTTGGTTGCAGGTCCTTGCTTTTCATGACTGAATATTTCTTGCCAGGTCCTTCTAGCTTGCAAAGTCTCTTGAGAATTCAGCTGTCGGTCTTTTGGGAACTCCTCTCTTCTTTCTCTGTTTAACCTTTGGCGTTTTAATTATGATGAGTCTTGGAGTGGGCCTATTTGGGTCCAACTTATTTGGGATGCTCTGTTCTTCTTGGACTTGCATGTCTTTTTCTTCACCTAATGAGGGAAGTTTTCTTTCATTATTTTCCCAAATAGAGTCCCAGTTTCTTGCTTTTTCTCTTCTCCTTCTGGCACCCCTAAGATATAAATGTTGGATTTCTTGAAGTTGTCCCAGAGGATGCTCAAACTAATCTCATTTTTAAAAATTATTTTTTCTTCTTGTTGTTCTGATTGGTTATTTGTTGTTGTGGTTTTTTGCTTCCTTATGTTCCAAATAATTGATTTGCTCTACTTCATCCACTCTACTGTTTCCATGTAAATTGTCCTTTATTTCAATTAGTGTACCATTTGTTTCTGACTGGATCTTTTGATGCTGTTGAAGTCTTTATTTAGTTCCTTAGGCATCATTATAACTCACGTTTTGAACTCTGTATATGATAATTGCTTATCTCAATTTTGTTTACCGTTTCCTCCTGGACTTTTGATCTCTTCTTTCATTTGGACCATGTGTGTCTCATTTTGGAAGCCTGCTTTTGTTTGTCCCTATGTATTGGGTAGAACTGCTTTGACTCCAGGTGTCAGTAGTATGGCCTAATGTAGGTGTCCTGTAGGGTCCAGTGGCACAGCCTCCCCTATCACTCAAGCTGGGTACTTGAGGTGCACCCTTCCTGTAGGCTGAGCACACCCTCCTCCTGTAGTTGAGCCTTGGTTGCCATTGGCGGATCAATGGGAGGATTTACTCAGGCCAGTCAGCTGCAAGGACTGGCTGTGACCACTGACTACCAAACTCTGCCCCCTGTGCAGGATCAGTGGTGCAGGGACAGGTGCTCTGGCATGGTCTGTAGCTGTCCACTGAGGTGCTGGGCCTAGGGTTTCCTGGGTGGTGCAGGTCAAGGTCAGCCCCACCTGTGTTGTGCCCACAGCCACCCTGCCTGAGCTATGGAGCACCCTGAGATGCTGCAACTGTGCCGGGCTTAGAGGTTCCCAGCTGAAGCCGAGCTGTGACTCTGAGCTGGCTGCTGCTGGTGATGGGCCAGGGCTCACTGAGGCAGCTATTGCTTATGTGATAGGGTTTAGGAAGTTGTGAAGTGTGAGCCAAGACCAGCCATTCCTGTGGAAGAGCGGCGTGGGTGGGCCCATAAGTTGGGTGGGGCAGAGTCTCCAGGGATCTCCGAAACTGGTCAGTGTTAGCCTGGTTGATGGAGTCTCAGAAATGCACCAGCCTGCCAGCTCTGGGGGAGGGTTCAGAAAAGGGACAATGGCTTCTGCTTGCCATGGTGCCAGATGCTCCAGCTCCTCCCTGTCACTGGTGCCTGTCACGCTGCTGCCACCCGGTGCTGGCGCTCTGAGGGAGGGAGCCTGACTAGGTGAGCCCATGTGTGGGTTCTTGGAGAGCAACTGCTTGGGGCTCCAGAAGTTTCTTCCACCAGCTCAATCTCTGCTGGTCTTTGCAGCCAGAAGTTGTGGGACTGGAACCCTGGGCTGCAGGGCTCGGTGTGGGGCCAGTGGTGCAGCAACAGCTGAGACCCCGTCCCTTGGCTGGTACTTGTTGCATGAGTGCCACAGTCACGCCCACAACGTGCAGCACCGTATTTTCATTCAATAATCACTGACTCCTCACGCCAAGCACCGTGCTGGTCTGCCATCGCCACCACAGCAAGGGTGGGGCAGCAGGTCTGCATGTGGCCTTGGGCCAGAGCTCTGAGTATCTGGGAACATCTGCCAAACAGTCCCTAGGAAGAACCAAGAGGCTAGAAAGGAAAAATGGAACTAACTCTTGAGGAATGGAGGACTTTAAGGCAACCAAAGGCCAGAAGAGACCTGTGGGATGCCCAAGTGGTGGGAGGGACACTTGTCCCCCACTAGGGCTGGATGTTCTCATTAGCCACCCAGGGCCCTCAGTGGGGAGAGACCCCCAGGGACGCAGTAGGGATGAATGAGGGTGCTGGCCCCAGGGGACCACGGGGCTGGCAGGCCAACCCAGGCCCTGCAGCACCAAGTGGCATCTCCCCTGGCAGGTGCTGTACCAGAAGTCCATGCAGGCACTGAACATGCTCCTCCAGACCTTCATCTCCGAGAACAAGAGCATGGACGAGGTGTGCTTCCTCCTGCAGGTGAGGGTCAGGGCCGAGTGAGAGGAACTGAGCGCTCCAAGTGCCCCTGCAGGTCCTGGCCTTTGATCCCTCCGAGTGCATCAGGGAGGAGTCGCAGGGTGGCAGGCTGGCCCTGCACTCTGACCCAAGTACTGTGGGGACTCATGACTCCAAAGGGCCCTGTGAGGATCAGGGTGCTCACTGCCCGCACCTCCTCCTAGTGCTCTGGGGAGCACGAAGCGTCAGTGTCTGCGGGCTTCGAGCGACCTGGAGACGCTCCCTCCTTCAGGTGCCCTGGCTCCCCGGGCCCCACCCACCCATGGCTGTTGCAGCCCCGAGCCACTGAGGCAAACCCAGGGGTCCGCCAGATTCTTCTTGCCTCCGCGGCTGCCCAAGCCCAGGGCACGCTGAGCCTCCGGGGGGCTCTCAAGACCCCATCGCACCTGATGGAGCTGAGCTGATGGAGGGGCTGGGAAGGGTGAAACATTGACAGGGCAGGACCGGCTGCAGCCCCCCAGGCCCAAGCAGCCATGCCCAGCGCCAGACCTGAGCTGGGTGGTGAGGGAGGGTGTGTGGGGCCGAAGGTCCCCCAGACTCTCCTCCTTCCACCCAGCACATGGAGCCTTGGCTGAAGTCGGACAAGAGCCATGAGCGCAGGCGGGCAGTGCAGTCCGTCTTCCTGCTCCTGAAGTGCGTGGTGGACTCCACGCAGCTCACAGTGAGTCTCCTCACAGCCCTGGTGGGCGGCTGGAAGGGGGGAGGGCAGGGAGCCCCTGTGGCGCTGCCCCTCTGTGTGGGGCTCCCCTCCTGGCGGCAGCCAGTTTCCCCTGGGCATCCGGACTGCCAGGTATTGTGCTGCAGACAGGCCCAGGCCCTACCCGGGGAGCCCCCAGTCCTTGGGGGTAGGTCTCCATTCAAACAGGGTGGTCTGGGGGGATCTTCCTGGCAACGCTGCCTGTGGACAAGACTGAGGGGGTGGGGAGGGAAGCCGGAGGCCACCAGATAGGTCTGCTGATGCTGCTGTGGTGGGACAAGGTCACCTGGAGCCACTCCTGCCGGAGGCCCAGAGGTGGCACCACACGTGCAGCCACCCCCACGGCACCCCCCCCACCATGGCCCCCGCACGGCGGGGAAGGAGCCAGTGAAGTCCCGCCCCTGCCGGACCTCAGGGCTTAGTGGGAAGGTTTCGGAACCAAGTCCGCACGTGCTGTTGGAGTGAAGATAGACACACGGACGGGCAGACAAGAAGAGGGGTCAGAAATGAGGCCCCTGCGCACACAATCGATTTTCAAGGCTGCAGAGCTCTCAAATAGGGGGAGGGGGAGGGGGAGGAAAGCGCTTCCCAGCAAATGGCTGGAGCAGGTGGGGCCCAAAGGGGGAGGCGGCTCAGCCTCTAGCTCATACCACAAATCAGAGCCATTCAAGTGGACGTCAGAAGGTAAACGTCCAGACCATCGTTTATGGAAGAAGACAGAATTTCTCTACCAATCTGAGGAAGGCAAAGATTTCCTAGACAGAGTGTAGAAGGCAACAAGCACACATAACATGAAGATGACAGGGACCAACGTGAGAACCGTCTGTATGTCGTGACGCACTCCCCGGGGAATCAAGTTACGACGTGGATGAGGGACAGGGTCAGCACTGCACACGCCCCACAAAGCACGTGCGTCCGGAGGGTCAGTGGATGCCTCCAGCGCAATCAAAAGACGGACACCCCACTTTTACAACAAGCATTTCAAAGCACGTGAAAAGGCAGGTGCTCGACATAACCGGTGGTAACGCCCTTCAAATCCCAGCCACGGTGGGACACCACCGCCTATGGCTGGGAGGCGGGGAGAGGAAGGACCGGCCGTGCCGAGAGTGCACAGGGACGGGGAGCCGCCAGGAGTGTCCAACGCCGTGGGTGCGGGTGCGGAACGGGAAGGCTCTTTGGGACAACTTTCAATTCAGCAGTTGCCAATCCTGGAACCGCACACTTCCACTTCCAGGATTTAGTCCAACGAAACAACATGGATCAGTGAAAATACTTAACGGGCCCTAACAAAACCCTAAGCTCAAGCCTCCACTCAATGAACTGCCTGCCAGAACAGAGTTCAGCACAACACTCACCCTGCCCGACACACAGTAACAAATCTGATGCGGTGGAGAGGCGGGAACAGTCACCCATCAGGAGAAAAGCTAGTTAATCAAAGGAGACCCAAGGAGGACGAAGATGATGGAAGGAGGGAACAACACTTTGAGGCAGCTATTATACTGTCGAGAACTTGAAAATGTGAACACAATAAACGGGTAAGATGTGAAGTGTCCATCGATCCAAGGGGACTGTTTTTCAAAAGCCAAATGGAAATTCTAAAAAGTGCAAAATACCAGAAATTAAAATGTCATCGCATTAGCTTTACGAAAGAGCAAACCCGGTAGGAGAAAGTATCCGTGAACTTGAAGAGGGGATGATAGAAACTCTTGAAACAGGCCTGTAGAGGCAAAAACAACGCCCCATGACCTGCGGAACATTCAAGTGCAGCCAGAGTCCCGGGAGAGGTGAGAGAACCGGGGAAGAAATAGTGGATGACGGAACGGCTGAGAGTTTCCAACTAGCGGAAAAACATAAACCCACATCTCAAAGGGTATCGATGAACCTGGAGAGGGGAACTGCTTTCCTAGGGCTGGGACAGCAGCCGGTGCCTCGCTCACAAGACACCGAGTGTGGGAATGCGCCGAGGGCAGGGAAGTTGGGAGGGACGGTGGGAACGGCACCGGGAAGCCAGGCTCGGCTTTGCTCCCTGCCCACCCTCCCAGGAGAAGGCCATGCCCTCCGTGCTGGGCCGCCAGATAGGCCTGCTGATGCTGCTGTGGCGGGACACGGACGAGGTCACCCGGAGCCACTCCTGCCAGTGCGTCTACCTCCTCCTGCAGCTTCTAATCCAGCAGAAGGGTGAGCTGTGAGCAGGCAGGGGGAGGGGAGGCTGGCTGAGGCCGGGGCCCTTGCTCCACTCCCTCCTGGGCAGCTGGCCAGGCTCCTTAGCTCTGGAGGGGAAGGTGCCACCTCGCCGGCCACCTGACTGAGTGTCCCACAACAGGGAGCACAGTGGAGTTTGTATACTTGAGTAAAATGAAGAATCTTCAAGCAGGATCCTACAGAGACTTGGAGATGAAGTCCTACTACTTGGTGAAGGTGGGGCCTGTGAGAGCTGGGGTGCCCCCACAACCCCCCACACCTGCCCACTGCACAACCGGCCCCTGGAGGCCTCGCAGCCTGTGCGGGGAGCAGGAGCAGGCCAGGGGAGCCGGGGCCTGGTGTCCTTTCCCGGGAGAGTCTCCCCGCTGGCAGTCCTGCCCTGCCCCACAGCCCAGCACGCTGCCCGGGTCTGTGGGGAACTGCACATTCTAAGGCCTTGCTGGCACCTTCAGAACCTCCCTTCTTGTCCCACTCTCTCCTTCTGGCCTCTCTGTGGCTCTGCACTAGATGACACCTTGTCTCAGTTTGCCAGGACCGTCCTGGTCTTGGCACTTCCCCTCAGTCCCAGGCAAGCGAAAGGGCTGGCCACCATTCCTGTGTCCACCCGCCCCGCGAGTGTTCTTTTCCATCTGCCCCCACAGCCCACGTCGGACGGGAGTTGAGGGTTTGGTTTGAGTCCAGGCTCTGTGCCTAACTAGCTGGCTGGCCTTGGACAGCAGAGTCAACCTATCTGCGCCTCAGTTTCCCCATTTCCCAAGTGGGGGTCCCTGAGGTTGACATGCAGCCAGCTCTCAGGACAGGCTGTGACAGGAATGGCAACCCTACGAGGAGGTGCACGTGCCCTGGACGTCCTTCCCAGGGCCATTGTCTTGAGTGGGTCCCTGGGACTGGAGCCTGGGACAGGGGTTCTGTGCAGCTGGCCGAGGACCAGGGCGCCTCCCAGGAGGCAGCGGGCCGGCGAGTGAGCGGGAGGAGTGCGGTCTGACTACTGCGTGCGGTGCTGGGGCGGGGACAGCGCGTCCGCCGGGCTTCCCGGCTGTGGGCAGGGCTGGCTGCCTCGTCCTGCAGCGACTCTCCAGAGAAGGGGCTGGGAGTCGGGGCAGCAGGCAGGGCTCCCGCGGGGCTGCGCCTGACACCCGGCCTGCCCGGGAGGGCAGGGCCCCCAGCGTCTCTCGGCGCGTGCGCAGCAGGGCCAGCTGGCTGCTGGCCCGGGACAGCGCCCCTCGTCCCCTCAGCCCGGGCCCTTTGGCGCAGGCCCTGGACGGGAGCCTGACTGTGGCCCAGCACACGATGCTCATCCTCACGCTCCTGCACGGCCTTTGCCACCACGACCACCTGTCCTGCGACCTAGCCTCTCATCTCCTCCTGATGGTCTTTGAAAACCACAGCATCAAGCCGGAGCAGGTAGGCACTGGGCACCGAGGCCTGGCGGGCACCGTCCTGTCCCTTGGCCACGTGCCATGCTCCTCCGTGCAGGCGCTGGACCTGCTACGGTTGGCGGGGCTGAGGGGAGCAGGGTGGCCTCATTCCCAGGGCTGCCCACGTGGGAGTGCGAGCTGCCCCTCTTCCCGGGGCCCCTGAGCCCTGGGAGGCCTTGGGTACTGTTCCTGGCCACAGGCAGTGGACAGCCCTCCCTGCCAGCAGGGCTGAGCCTCAGAGGTGTCCCCACGACCCCTGCTTCAGCCTCCAGTCTTTCCAGAGCCCCTGGGGGCCCCAGGACAGTGTTCCCAGGGGCTGCCAGGCACAGGCAATGCCTCTGACCCCGGCAGCTACTCCCATCTGTTGCCCCATCAGGGCCTGCACCTGTCCAGATGTCTTTTCATGTGGTGGGGTGGGGGGGAGGGGTGTCACCCAGGGGTCTGGCTCCAAAAATGCCCGTGAGAAGGACGTGGACCTGGCCCTAGCGGGAGACGCTGCTCTGATGCCCTCCTGCTGCCTTCCCTGAGCAGGTGGCTGAGATCCTGCAGGGCCTGTTCCAGGAGCTGCCCGGCATCATCTTCAAAAACATCCTGCAGACCATGATGAAGACAGTGACGGTGTTGGGGACCCAGCACACCCAGGAGACAGTCGAGGTGATACTGTCCTTGTGCCACCCCTCAGAGAGGTAGGTCACCTACAGGCATGACCCTGAGGTAGACAGACACCTGGCCATCCTGTCCAATCTCCCAGTCCATGGTCACTGACTGGACACACTGCTCCTGGGAAGACAGGAGTGCACACAGCTGCGGCTGACTGCACCCCGCCTCCTGGACTACAGACCCAGAGGTCCCTGATGATGTCCAGGGATGAGGGGCCGAGAGGCTGAGGGAGAGGTGCCAGCAGCACATCAATATCCCTCAGGCACAGAGACGCCACCCTGCAGAGGGGCCAAGGGTCAGCTGAGGGACACAAAACACTAACCGCCACCCCCACATCTCCCGCCAGCCGCCCCGGGCCCCAGGCACACAGAGTCCCAGCTGCCCCACTGGGCTGGGGGGTTCCAAGCTGCAGTCCCTGGACTGAGATGGAGGATGGCCGCACAGAGCACGTGCGGGCTCGGCAGGCCCGCCCTGCTGTGGCAGAGCACATGCTAAGCCCTGAGTGTCGTGTGTGCGCCCGTTCAGTGTGACGTGTGGGGACCACGGTGCCCCTGGCAGCATCTCAGGAGCATCACCTGTGCTGGGGCTCCAGGGGGCTCTCAGGCCACCCAGGGTGAGCCCAGCGGGGGACGAACCCACTTGGGGAGGAGACAGTCTGGGAAGGATGGGTTTGCCCCTGTCAGTGGAGGCCAGGCCATGCTCGGAGCTGCAGGCAGTGGCCCGGCCCGCTGGGCAACCGCCTCCCAGACCCCCAACGTGGAGGCACCCCCACCTTGCTTCCAAAGGGCCTGGCCACCTCCCTTTAACACCCTGCTTTCCTGGGGACTGTGTCCTGAGGCCCCTCTGCCCAGTGTGGCAGCTGCCTGGGGGGACTGGACTCCCTGCCTCTGCAGGCAGGTGGCACCCCTGTGGAAGGCACTGGCCACCAACAGCCAGCTGGCCCGCAAGGTCATCGCCCTGCTCTATGCGAAGCTGCAGCTGCGGCCGCCCCAGCTGCCCGCCAGGCGGTCGAATGAAGCAGAGCTTGTGTCCATACTGGTACGCAGCCCACGCCCGCCTGTGGTGTCCCTGCTGTGCCCCGCCGCCACCGCTTCATCATCCAGGGGCCCTATGGGAGGCCAGGGTCGCCGGGCCGAGGTAGCCAAGGGCTCTTGATGCCAGGGTGGAGCGGGAGCCACGGACCCTCCAGGCCCAGCCAGGGGTGGCAGTGGGGCTTGGGGACAGGGCGCCCTGCAGCAGCTGCTCCCACTCCTCTGCTCACTGGTGCCACCCTACCAGGGGACCAAGGGTGGCACCCTGCCAGGACCCCGCTCTGTCACGTGCTGCAGGCCCTGGGCACCATTTACGAACTCCTCTACGTGCAAGAGTACAAGGCCACCGTGCGCTGGGCCTTCGCGGGGATCCTCCTGGGCCTGCTCACGCAGCTGCACTACCTGTTTGAGCTGGGCCTGGCCGAGCGCCTCGTGGACTACCCGGAGGAAAGCCTGGAGATGAAGCCTCTCGGCCCCTGCCGGTGAGACACGGGCCCCGCCCAGCCGTCCACGGAATGCCTGGCGCGCACCAGGCCCCGGGCTACTTGCTGGGGACCCAGGAAGAAACGAACCGGGCTCCCCCAGAGGCTGGCTGCCCACGGCGGAGGGCAGAGTAGGCTGCAGCTGGGGAAGTGAGGAGGCTGGGGCGGGGGGGGCTCACGGGGTCCAGGTGGGAGAGGGTGGGCTGGGGAAGCGGCGCCACCGCCTGCTCCAGGTGACGGCTGAGCCCTTGCCCTGACTCACCTCCTCTCCACGTCCCCACCTGCCCCCAGGACATGCCTAGAGGCCCTGAAGGGTCTCTTCTGGACCACCAACTACTGGGAGGTGTTTGCCTACCTCAAGCTGCTAAGGGGCTGGGAGCTCTTTGAGTGCCTGGAAACCTACACAGAGGGGGTGACCCTCTTGGCCAGGTATGTGCCCAGTTTCGGGCCCAGATCGCACTCCTGATGGGGTGAAATTGGGGACTCCAAATTCTAGACGTGTTCACCTGGGCCATATCCTCAAGTGGGGAGGGGGGTCCCCCTGGCCAAGCATGAAGCCCTCCGGCCCCCATGTCAGACCCTACCCTCCGACAGGGCCATGGCCCACTACGGCTGTGAGGTCAAGGCTGTCTTTGGGCAGTCGGTCATCTCCCTGAAGAGCACCCAGGAGCGGGACAACATCGTGGCCGTCCTCATCATCGACGAGGTCAGCCCCAGCGCCTCCCCAGTGTCCCCTGGTCCTCAGGAAGGTCAGGGGACTGGACCTCCGTTTCTACCCCCAACCCCCAGGCACCCCAACCCCAACCTGCCCCCTGCATGTCAGACCTGCTGGCCAGGGGCACCGTCTTCCGTAGGCCCCAGCCCACTGCCCTGCCTGGTGCTGGCCCGCGGGCTGACTGCGCCAACCCTGCTCAGTTTCTCAACAGTCGGGAGCTCCCCCAGTACCTGTCTCGGAAAACCCTGGACGGCTTCCTGAGCCTGGGCCTGAACAGCCCCCACCAGCTGGTGCGGGCCATGAGCCTGGCGGGCCTCAGCAGCACCCTGATGCACCCG
This sequence comes from Noctilio leporinus, assembly GCA_004026585.1. NCBI lineage: Eukaryota > Metazoa > Chordata > Mammalia > Chiroptera > Noctilionidae > Noctilio > Noctilio leporinus. The sequence continues at coordinate 83,094 of PVIW01003482.1, read as the reverse complement.
AAGAAGGTGAGGGGGCGCCCATGCCTATCCCGGCAGGGCTCTGGGAGGGGCGGCCAGGCTGAGGCGAGAGGGTGGGAGTGTTTGGGGGACCCTGCTGCCCAGGGCCGGGATCCCAGAATTTCCGGACCACGTAGAGCCCTGAGCTCAGCGACCTTGGCCACCTCCCCGCTACGAACACCTTACCGGACAGCGCACGTGCGGTTCCTGCCGCACCCAGCTTGGGGGGGACTCAGGCTCGCTGGACAGGGTGTCCTTCCTCCTCCCGCCACAGAGCCGAGGCCCCCATGGAGCGGGAAGGTGGGGGCCGCGGGAGGGCATTTCCAGGGCGCTGGCAGGCCACGCGCCCGCTGCACCTCCCCGCAGGTGACGCTGCTCCGGAACCAGCTGGCCGGGCTGCTGGACGGCTTCCTGGAGCCCGAGCGCCAGGACCTGGTGGGCCTGATGGCGATCGTGGGCGACATCCTGCACCGCCTGGGCGCGCAGGGCGTGGGCGTCCTCAGCCTCCGGCTGGCCGAGCTCCTGCGGCTGCTCTTCGAGCACGTGAGACGCTCGCGGGCTGCGTCGGCGAGGACGGGGAGACCCATGGGCGGGCGGAGTGGAGCTGCGGGCGGCTGGGCCCGGGTGGGACGGGCAGGTGGGAGGGGCGGGCGGCGCGCCGGGTCCCTGGGCCGGAGCGCGTGCTGAGCGGACCGCCCGCAGGAGCGGGAGGACGTGCGCGAAGAAGCCATCTTGCTGTACGGAGACGCCATCCACAGCGGCGGCGGCAAGAAGTGCCAGCAGGCGCTCAAGAGCCACGCGTTCCAGTCCCTGGTGCCGCTGCTCGTGCACCTGGCGGACGCCAGCCCCAGGGTGGTCGAGGTGAGTGGCAGGCGCCCCTGCGGGCGGGGGTCCGGCCGCTCGGGAGGACTCGCGGGCGGCTGCGGCCGGCGGGGAGGGCGGCCCCGGACCCTCCTGCTCCCCAGGACCCGCCCGGCCGGCCTCCCGCCCCCGGAAATCAGCCTGGGGCCAGCGTTTGGGCCGCGGGTCCGGCTCCCGCCCGGTTCACTCCCCACCGAGGCTTTGGGCGGCCGCGTCCCAGGCCTGGCCCGGCCGCGGGGACCCACCGCGCAGGCGCAGGGGGTGACCCGCGTCTCGGCCCCGCAGAAGACCAAGTGCACCTTCCTGCGCTGCGCCATCCTGCTCAACTGGGAGTTTCGGAAGCAGCTGTTCAGCAAGTTGGCGTGGGGCCGCGGCCTGGGCGCAGAAAGCGACATTTTCATGTGCATGGTGAGAGGCCGGGTCCCTCCCCGGAGAGGCGCTGGGTGCGGTCGGGGCCCCGGGAATCAGCTCCCGGAGCGGGTGGGGTGCCCTCCCAGGGTCAGGGTGCCCACGGTCCTGTGTCGTTGGCATAGAACTGTGTGTGCATTCGGAGCCCCCGCATGCTCTGGGTCCTTGGCTGGTGTCTTGTATTGTAGTTATTTTTGCCCCGTTTGTGACTTGTCTTTTTCCTTTGCTAACAGTGTCTTTGTGCAGAAGTTTGGGTTTTTTCTTTTTTTTTTAATTTTATTTACTTATTTATTATTTTTATTTATTTATTTGGAGAGAGGGGAAGGGAGAGAGAGGCAGAGAGGGAGAGAAGCATCCATGTATGGTTGCCTTTCACCTGCCTCCAGCTACGGACCTGGCTGGAGACCTGGCTTGCAACCTGGTTACGTGCCCTGGCTGGGAATCGAACCAGCAACCTTTGGGTTCACTGGCCGGTGCCTACCCACTGAGCCACCAGCCAGGGCAGAAGTTTGGGGTTTTAATGTAGCCGAACGAGTTACTTTTCCATGGTTAATGCTTTGGGGTCTTTTGATGAAACACCTGCCCAGAAGCCAGACCTGCAGGTGGGACAGGGGTGGGGGGTTGGGCCCTTCGAGGTCCCTGCCTGCAGAGATGGAGTGCAGTGACAGTGAACTGGGGGCATTGCCACTGCGTCACTGGACGCTAACTGTGCCCCCGCCGGTGACGACGTACCAGGGTCACCAGGGGACAGACCCACGCGGTGCCCTGGGCAGGGAGGTTACTGGGGAGAAGTTGCTGCAGTGGGACTGGCGTGGTCAGGGCCAGCCAACAGGAAGTGGGGAGGGCTCGGGAACGGCAGGAAGGACACGCGTGTGCTGCTACCGCACGTGAGATGGGACACACCACCCTGCAGTTCGAGGAGCTGCTGCGCAAGGGCTGCGCCAGTGCCCAGGGCAAGCAGGGCCACACGGCTCGGCAGCCAAGTCCCTGCAGAGCAGAAATTGCTGGAAATGGGCTTCTCCCAAGGCGCCAGGAAGAGCGGCTCACAGGGAGTGTCGCAGGAGACCCCGTTGCTGAGCTGTCCTGGGGGTTCCAGGGACAGCTGCTGCCACTTCCTGGTGCTGGGCCCTGAGCCGGCAGGGCTGGGTGCTGCAGAGGCCAGGGAGGCGGCGGCATCGGGCAAGGCCGCCCTGCGATGCTGCGGATCCCGCGGGCACCGTGCACGGAGCCAGCTGAAGGCCGAAGCCCCTGCCTCCTGAAGGGTCTCTTCATCACTGTCCCCTGGTGGTGTCCCCCCGGCCAGCTGGCAAAGGAAGTTGTGCAAAGGCCCAGACCCCGCTTTACAACCAGGCAAAACGTGTGAACCTGGAGCCAAGAGGCAAACCCCCCGCGACTTGACAGTGGGCAGAGACCTTCACCCTGTGTGTACGTTTGACCTCGTGTCGTCCGTGAGGTGTCGTCCCGTAACCTCACTCACGCATCTCCCGCCTCTTCTGTCTCTTGGTGCTGCGTTCGGGGTGGTTGTTTCCGGTTTGCCTCCCAGTTCACCAGTTCTCTCTTCATCCAGCTCTTCCTGGCTCCGAGAACACCTGACTTCTCGTGTCAATTTGGTTTCTCCCTGGCATCTCTCACAGCCTGCTTGTGGCACCTTCCAGTGCCTCATTTTCTTCCGACATGTTCCTGTTGTCCCCAAATGTTGAAGAGCCCTCTGTGCTCTGGCCGGGTGGCAAGGTTGGCTGGAGCGCCGTGCAGCACAGCAAAAGGTTGTGGGCTTGATCCCTGGTCAGGGCATGTACCTAGGTTGCGAGTTCAGTCCCCAGGTGGGGTGTGTCTGGGTGGAGCCTGATTGATGTTTGTCTTCCTCTCTCTAAAATCAATCAACATCCTCGGGGGATGATTTAAAAAAACACCCTGTGCTCTCTGCCAGTTGTCTCACGTACCTGAAGTCCCAGAGCATCCAGTCTTGATGTTGGTGTGTTTGCTGATGCCTGGTCAGGGTGGGTCTCCAGTCGCTGACCTGCTCCTTTTGGGCTCAGGGGCTTTCTCTGCATTTGGTTACACTCCCTTCTTGGCCGTGAGGTCCACAGGGTGCAAGACGCATGAACCCAGGCCAGGCCCTGCTGCAGCTCTTAACGCATGTGGTCACAGAGCATCAAGCAACATGTCTGTTCTCTTCGCTCCTGGGGCCTCCCTCTGCCTGCCCGGGGTGGCGTCTTCCCAGCCTAGGTCCTCGTGGTGCCTGTTTTATGCCAGGGCCCCCTCCCCCTCTGCCTGCTTGGGCCTGAGGGTCAGTCTCCTGACAGTGGTGCCTTGGGTGGCCGGAGCGGAGCCCACCTCAGCCCAGGGAGCCAGCCAGCACGCCCACTCGAGGGCACGGGGTCTGGCCTCGCCCCTGGCCACCTCCCCTCGGTGTGTTCAGCTAAGAACTTGAAGAGATGCGCTGTGGATTGGCTCTTTCATTTCAGTCATTTCTGTGCGCAAAGAGATCCTTGCACTGCCATTTTATTTAATATCTGTTAATAACTGTTAATCTTGCTAATTTATCAAACAGCCACCTATCATAAGAGCCCATGTTACTAACGTTGCGTTTGCCTATTACTGAGCCAGTTCGGAGGTTTAACAGTGAATTTCCCTCAGCGTTTATTTACATGTCACTTCCTAACTTAATTGAAACACCTCTAGATGCTTAATGAAAATCCTAACTGTAACAGTTGGCATCTCTTAAACGCTTTGAGTGTGGTGACTAAGACGAGGCGCGGTGTCACCAGGCGTACTAGAGGCTGAACGTCTCTGTCCTTGTGTCCTCTCCTGTCCTGCTTCGTCCTTCCTGTCCCCGTGTCTGGGCTGCGGAGACCTGCTGTCCACAGCTCCCCAGGGACCATGCACCCCGCTCTCGGCCCGGCCTCCATCCCATCCCGAGCCCACAGATGGTAGCCATCTGTGGAAATAAGCTTCTCCCAAGATGCCAGGGAGAGTGGCTCACAGGGAGCGTCACAGGAGACCCCATTGCTGAACTGTCCTGGGGGTCCCTGGGGACCCCCACGTCAGTCGTTGTGAAGGTCGTGAGCAGAAGAAACGCAACATCCCCGGTGAAACACGCCCCCACGCTGAAAACACCAGCGAATGTCAAGGGAGTTTGGCCCCAGCTGCCTTCCCCGCCGGTGCTGGTTGCGCGGCTGTGCTGGCGGCCCCTCTCCCGAGCAGCACACTGTGCGCGGCCCACGGCACCCCCAGGGCTGTGCCACTAACCCCTGTCCGTGCAGCGGCGGGAGCCGCACAGGCTGATGGTCTCCCAGCTCTGGAATCCGGAAAGCTGAGGTCAAGGTTGTTGGGAGGGTCAGTGCCAGGCTTCCCTCCCGGTGCCCTCGGCTGGGGGCAGCATCCAGTTCTGCGTCCACTTGTCCCCTTGGCGTAAGCAAACCACTCGTGCGGGAGCAGGGCCCCACCGGGTGACCTCGTGCACCTGGGTGGTCTTTCCAAAGACCCCTCCCCAAATGGGGTCCCACTCGGAGGCCCTGGGGTCAGACTCCTGACAGGTCTTTGGGGACCCCGTTCAGCTGTCACAGGCCCATTGTTACCATTGTCACTATTGCCGTTTCGATGCCCAAAGCATTGCAGCCTGTGGGTCGCTGCCTCTTAGCTTGACCCCTTTGTCCTGTGGGCTCTGTCCCTGGATGGTTTTCTTTAAGCGTCTTCCTTCCTGGCAACGTTAGAACATTCCAGACCCTCCCTGATTATTCCCTTTCCCAGACCTGGGATCAGCCAGCTGCCAAGAAGCCCTGGGGTCTGAGTGGAAATGGAGTGTGGGCCCTGGTTGTGGGCTCTGGGGGCACTGGGAGGCTTGGTGGGAGCCGGTGGTGCTGTGTGGCCACAGGGGGACTCTGGTGTGGCAGGTCCCCAGCCTGCGGAGAGATGGCCACGGACTCTAGGCTGCCCTGTGGCTGGAAGAGGGGCCCAGGCTGCCCACTGGGCCTGACACCTGGGCAAGGCAGGACCAGGAGGTATGGGCAGAGGCAACTCTGAGGGTCAGCCAGCCCAGGGGCCACCAGAGCAAGAGCGGCCGTGGCGGGTTGGTGCCAGGCAGGGATGACCTGCGTTAGTGTCCCGAAGAGCCTGGCCTGGGCGAAAATCTGGCCTCTAGGGCCTGGGGGACAGCTGCTCAGGGGCTGAGGCCGGGGACTTAGGTTTCTTGCAATTGCAGGTGGCAGATGAGCCAATTCAAACAGGCTTGGACAGTGAAATAAACTGGTTTATGAACCTCAGAAGGCACAGCCACGGGAGAGCTTGCCCCAGCCCCCCGTCTCCCTCCTTAGTGCGGCCTTATCCCTGAGACTCCCTGTTCTGGGCTGGGTCGCCCCTCGGGAATGGCACTGCACACCCGCCCCACCCGTGCTCAGAGCACACACCCAGGAGAAGGAGCCAGGCCACTGTGGGGGCCCCAGTCCTGCTGCAGATGGCGGCGAGCCTGCACCCACCGCCTGCTGGCGGCTCTGGGGAGGCCTTGGCCTGGTATCGAAGCTGTGGGTGCCGGGGGGGACCTGGCAGTGGGGGAGGGGCGGAGGCCACTTCCTGGAGCGCATTTGGGACAGCCTGTGTGTTGGGGTAGGAAGTGGAAACTCCTGGATCCCAGGTTTCCACCCCAGATGGGGTAGAAGGAAGGACCCCGTCCTGCGGGGCCCTCCTGCCTCACCCCTGCGGGGGCTCAGCTTCTGGGCCTGGCCCCAGACCCGGGTGGTGGCTTTCCTCCTTTCAGGCCTCGGTACCGCTGGGCTGCAGCAGGGGCTGCAGGCTGGCCGCTGACTCCTGTCCCCCCGCCCCGCCCTAGGTGGAGAGCAACTTCGGCAAATGTCACCGGCTCCTCATGCAGGCGTGCCTGTACCTGAACAGCCCCCACAGGAACCTGAGGCTGACGGCCATGAAGTTCGTGGGTAGGTGCCGGGCCGTGGCCTTGTCCCCACGCACTCCCCAGCGGGCTGCCCGCAGGGTGGACGCACGGCCCATCGGCCAGGCTCTGGACTCCTGTCCATGCTGACCTCGCGTGCCTGCCCTCCTGCGCAGGGAGCATCTTGCAGGACTACTTCACCAACCTCTGCCGCTGCTTGAAGAAGGGCGACGTGAAAGTCCTCCGGAACCGTGAGCGCAGGTCCCCGGGGTGGCCTTGTCCCCTCCCTCCCCTCCCATGCTCAGGCTGCCCCTCCTGCCCCGGCTGGGGCGGCCCTGCAGACCTGCCGTCTTGGCTGCAGAATTCGAGATGCTCAGGCAGGAGCAGGATGCCGCCAGCCGCAAGTTCTACCAGAACTTCTTGGAGGACGTCTTGGAACTGTCCCAGTACGTGACCCGGTGAGCCTGGCGCCCAGCTGTGCCTGTAACTCTATTAAATGTGACCGGGCCCTCCTGCTGTCCCTCTGCGGAGCCTGCAGGCCTCCGCTTCTGACCCTGACTCTCATTGGCTGGGGGACCGCAAGGGTGGGCTGGAAACCCACCCAGTGGCGCTGGACCTGGAGTTCGGCCTTCTTGCCCCCACCACCCCTTATCCGATCCTCTGATCCCTCCTCCCAGCTTCTAGAATCTCCCATGCACCAGCCTTGGTCCAGGCCCCCAGCCTTCCCTCCTGCAGCCCCCTTCTCTGCCCTCCATCCCAAGCAGGACTTTCTTTTTTTTAAAGATTTTATTTAATTATTTTTAGAAAGAGAGGAAGGGAGAGAGGCAGAGAGGGAGAGAATCAGTGTATGGTTGCATTTCACCTGCCTCCAGCCACAGACCTGACTGGAGACCTGGCTTACAACCTGGTTACGAGCCCTGGCTGGGGAATCAAACCTGTGACCTTTGGGTTCACAGGCCGGCGCCTTAACCACTGTGCTACCAGCCAGGGCCCAAGCAGGACTTCCTAAATGCACATCCCAGCCCATGCCTGTCCTGCCCTCAGACCATGTTCAAATCTGGAATGTGGCCCTGAGACCCGCAGGGGTCAGTCCTCACCCCTCTCTGCCCCACTCTGACATCCCGCCTCACCTCCTGATGCCCAACAGGATGGTGCCTGGGCCACCCCAGTGTGGGCCTCCCCTGCCCGCCCCAGGCCCTGGTGGGGACCCTCAGCTGTGGCCCTCAGCCCCCTGGCCCCGTGCCCGTGGCAGGGATGGTGTCTATGGCCACTCAGAACGTTCAGGCACACAGTAATCACTGAGTCACGTGAAGGCAGGAGGGCGAGGCCCAGGGGTGGTTCTCATCCCCGCTGGCTGCTTCGGGCCCTCTGGGGGAGTGCAGAGGCACCCCGCCAGCCGCAGGGCGTGTGTGATGCGCCGTGTCGGAGTCCCCACCTGCCTGCTCTAGTGGAGAAGGGCACATTGGAGTCCAGCCTGGGGGGCACCACCTGGGTATGGGTCAGGAGGGGCAGAGCCATGGGCCCAGCTGGGCAGAAGGTGCCGTTCAGGTGACAGCAAGAGGACTGATGCTTGAGGTGCAAGGGGACAGATGGGGGAGGGACAGACGGCAGGAAACAGGCTGCCCGCCAGGCCTGGGCCTGCTGAGAACACAGGGCCAGTGTGGGATGCCGGGCAGGAGAGGAGCGTGGGCCGTGCCGGGGGCCTTGTTCCGCAGGCCACTGGGGACACGATGCGGGTCCTCTGAGCTGTGGTGAGGTGTCCGCCACCCTGTCGAAGGTGGGCTAGTCCTTCCTCTAAGTCAGCTGGGCAGCCACTCGGCCCACTGCCAGCTGGGCACACACAGGGTGACCGAGCTGGTCACTCAGCGCTTATTGAAGCCGGGTTCGCTCAAAGTAGAGATCATGTATTAATATCCTACTCACACCCTAACAATCTAAGAGAATTATAACACACACACACACACACATCCATCAATGGGATAACGAACCCGAGTCCCAGAGCCTCAGTCTGTGGGTCCGGGGGACAGCTCGGTGGGCAGGGGAATTGGTGTCTCCCAAGGAAGGGGTCCCAAGGAGGGAAGGCAGGGCAGGGAGGTCCTGGGTCCAGCAGGGCAGGGCCTGCGGCGGCCGGTGCCCAGGGAGGTCTGCTGTGTGGAACTCGGCCGTCTCAGCAGGGGCTGCAGCTGCCTCAGTGACACCTGGGAAGTGGTGACTCCACCCTTCTGGGTCTTTTCAATAAACGCCTTAACACCCCTGATGCCAAAGTTTGGAATTTGTCCAGGAGCCTATGGGTGGTACGTGGCTGTTCTGCTCGACACCCTGCTGGCAAGTGTGGAATTTCCCCAGGAGCCCAGCTGTGGGGGTCCTGCTGTGCAGACACAGCTGTCAGGACCACACGTGCAGACCCTTAGCTGTGTCCCCTTGCCAGGCGTGTCTAGCGTGACTTCGGTAGTTTCCTTCTTAATCAGTGTCACGGCTGACGACATGAGTGACTCCCCTTTGTGTCACGCTGCTTTGACTGTGCCAGTGCCGCGTTACTGGTCCTGCTCTGCACACAAGGGTGCGGTGGCTGGGGGAGAAGCTGGCCTGCCCTGCCCTTCGAGGTCCCAGCAAAGAACCCTCAAGGTGGGCAGCTGGAGGGAAAGGGAGAAATGGGGGTGGGGGCAGGGGCGTAGGTACAGAAGCCAAGGACAGAGTGGCCGGCAGAGAGGAGGAAAGGTTGGTTGTGTGGGGTGAGATGGTGGGAGGGGGTCAGTGTCTTTTGGGAGAGCACCTGGGGGTTCGCAGGTGGGGACAGAAGCCAGCACGGACGTTCCCCTCCACAGCGCCTGGACGAGGTGCTCCAGGATGCCTGCCTCGCGCTAAAGCACAGCTAGGGCTGGGGAAATGACAATTAACGTGACTTTGAAAGTGGCTTGCTGGCCCTCCGGAGCCGAAGGGGAAGGCTGTACAAGCTTGAAGAAAATCAAGGAGCCCAGAACGCGGCTGAGAACCATAATGCTGAGCAGGAAACAGCAGACGACCCAGGGCCTGGGGCTGACGATGGAGACGCGGTCGGGCTGGAGCTGGGCAGCCGCCTTGCCCCCCACCCAGGGCAGGAGGAGAGTGGGAGCCGCTCCACCTCCCCCCCTTCCCCCTGAAACCTGGAATAGAGCTCGCTCCGTGCTTGCGTTACTAGCCAACCAGCTAGGCTAAGTCAGGAGGTGAGTCCGCTGGCTGCAGAGAGAGACGCCCCTCGCAAGGCAGACGGACGCCTGCTGGAAGATGCCGCCATCCCAGGCTTGTGTTCCCCACAGAGAGGAACCTACAGACACGTAAAGCAAAATGAGAATTAGAGAAAATCTACTACCACTGTGGGACATTGTAACACCATTTTCAGCTACGGAGGGTCAAACAGAGGCAAAGTAGTCGAAGATACAGAACACGGGCCGTGAAATAAAGGCACAGGCTGGTTTAGCAGCCATTTACGGTGGTGCCCCCGCAACTGGGAAACCGAATATTTATTTAAATTGGCGCAGAGTCTCAACACGGCCGGCATTCTGCAGCAGCGTTGTAATCAAGCTGGAAATCAGAGAAGGTAGATTCTACACAGTCCCATGGTTTACAACTTCTAAAACATGTAACTAGCTCTGGCCTGCAGACCGAAGGGTCTCTGGTTCGATTCCCAGTCAGGGCACAGACCTGGGTTGCAGGCCAGGTGCCCATGTGGGGGCACGTGAGAGGCAACCACAAACCGGTGTTTCTCTCCCTCTTTTCATCCTGTCCCCGGCCTATAAATAAAACCGTTAGAAAAGTAGCATGTGACCCAGAAAGTGGCCATGATGGAAACGCAAGCACCACTGGAACAGAAGGATGATGAAACCAGGACTCCCGCCAACACCCCGCCTGAGCCCCACCCGAGGGAGATGCTAACGCGTTGGGTTTGCCGCTTAGGCCCTCGCCCCTAAGGGGACAGCGGGCAGCATGAGCTGGTGAAGAAAGACCTGCCATCGTGTCAAAGCCAAGACTGCGTTCTTTACCACCGGGGACGAGTGGAGCCAGAAAACACGGGCAGAGGTGACAGCGGGACCGGCTGCAGACGCACTTGGAAAGGTCGCGAGAGGCACTGTGGGCAGTGGAATCCCAGCATATCTGAAAGATCAGCTAAAACAGAGCGATTCCCAGAAGTAGGTCACGCACTCTGAGTAGCTAAGGAAGGAGGGAGCCGGCCGGCTTGGTGCTCGGCCAGCACCCCGGGAAGGGCCAGCAGGCGAGAGCAGGAGAGGGGTCAGCATGGCCCCGGGGAGGACCTCTGGTGGGCGCAGACCTGGGCCGGGGCCGCTGGGGCCTGCACCCATGGGCCATGGGGCCAGGGGGGCCAAGGAGATGGGACTACAGCCACCGAGGCCTCAGCATCCACCGTGGCCCACAGCCCTGGTGAGCATGCCCACTCCTCCGCCTGGACCCGGCCCCCCAGCCCCTCCCCAAGTGTTGGCCACTCCCCAGCACACACCTGGGTGCAGGTGCAGGTGGTCTGTGGGCCCTCCCAGCATGCTCTGCTGGGCCTGCTTCCCCAGGTCCCCCAGTCCACCAGCTGTGAGAGGCGCAGACCTCATGTGGACGCCTGTGGGTCCTGAGGGAGCTGGACCCCCGGCCACATCTGATGTCTGACTTGGTGACGCTGCAGAGACTCAGAGCCAGGAGGGGCCAGGCCAGGACACCCAGCAAGCTGGGGCCAGCAGGGCACCGGGCTGTCACGGGCTGGGGCTGGGCCAGGGCGTCTCTACCGCTGGCTCCACACGGCCCTGCTGCAGACTTGCTGGTGGGCCAGAGTCCTCTCTGGGCCCCGAACTGCCTGCGTTTCCTCAGGATAAGGGCTGAGGGCAGAGCCCCCTCGGGCCAGCAGGGAGGCCCCCCACAGGCCCATGCTTGCACCATTGTCCTCTCCCCTGGCTGGACACGGCGCCGTCAGCAGCCTCCAGCCTGTGTCTAGGCAGCCTGCCTGGTGCCCACTCAGCTTGGCCCTGTCCCCTCCTTCAGGAAGCCGGCGGGGTGGGGGGTGGGGTGGCCCCCAGCCAGCTCTTGCGTCCCATCTCCAGGCCGTGTCTCCTTCCTCCCCTCCAATGAAACCGCCCCCAGCACCCCCAACACTCCTCTGTCCTGGCCTGGCACCCCCAGCCCACTCTCCTCCATCCAACAGCCCGTCAGCTGCTTCCCCTCCAAAGACGGGGGGAGGAGGGAGGTTCTGAGCCAGGAAAGGGTCTGAAGGGCAGAGGCAGGGCACAGGCTGGTGGAGGAGGAGGCCAGCCAGGGCACAGGGCCCCGGAGGTCACGGGCAGCTGAGCCATCCCAGAACCCTACTTCTAGGCCGCCCCCACCCACCCACCATCTGCCTTTCAAGGAAGTTCTGGTGATGAAGAGGCGGGAGTGAATGGGGGTGCAGCCTCTCCGGGTGGGGCGCATATGCTGTTCCCAGAGAGCCATATTGAGTCCACAGCACCTCCCCCGACTCCCCAGATGGCTGGGGCCCGGCCCTGCCCAGTGGGCCCCACCCCGTTCGGGGTTCCTGCTCCCTGGGGGCCCAGACTTGGGGGCCCACGAGAAGGTACACCAGAAGCCCACCCTACCCTCCTGGGGAGGCCCTGGCCTCATGTCCCTGGGATTTGGGGAGGGGCCTGAACTTACCTTAAGGTACCTCGTGTTAATACAGGTCTCTAGACTGTAAATATTAGGTCTCGTAATTCTCACGTTTGGGGCCCCAGGTGCTCTTTGCTCAGGCCCCACTGTCCTGTAGCCTTTGTTACCAGGCCTCCGGGGGTCACACCCGCCAGGAGGACAGCTGTGCGCACAGCTGGGAGGCTGACGGAGCCGGGGTCTCTGCAGAGCCCTCGCCTCACTTCCGGCTGGGCCTTAACGGGCTGGTTCCGCTCGCCTGGGCGGAGACTGACACATCCACCCAGTTGGGCACAGAGGCCCCTCCCTCCTGGTTATTTTTAGGGCCTGAAAAGTATGCCTGGAGGTGTGGAGTCTCAGGCTGCTGGCCTGGGAAGGGTCTCTGTCACTGGCCCTGCTCCCTCCAAGGGCCCTGGAGCCCAGGTCGGGGGTCAGCACCCACCTTGGACTCTCGCCTCCAGCCAGGGCAGGTGGCCAGGCCCAGACTGCAGCTGTCAGACAGGGCTGCTCTGTCACCTCCAGGGTGGGGCAATGGCCAAGGAGGCGGTAGGTGGCAGTTTCTGGGCTTCCTAGGAGGGACACCAGCTGCCCTGCCACGTGCCAGGACTCTCCGGAAGCCGGGGGGCGGCAGTCCCCTGCGCCCCAGGCACTGCCCTGGTTTCAGGGGGAGGTCACCGTGAGCTGGGGCTGGGGAGAGCTGGGCTGGGAAGGGCATGGCCAGCACGGAAGGTTCTGGAACAAGTACTGGAGCACAAAACATACTGCAGTTGCTGCTCTCTGGCGCAAGCTCCTGTGGGAAGCCGGGCCTGGGAGGTGGGGGGGGGGCCTGGGGGCGTCTGTCCATCTTGAATGAGGCCAGGAGGAGCCAGCAGGGCTGGGGGTGCCCCGTGGTGGGTGACAGAGTGGCACAGCGGGCCGTGATGAGAGCGTGGTCCTTGGGGTGGAGGAAGGGGCACAGGTGACAGAAAACGGGGCCTGCCCGTGGGCCAGGAACCTGGGATGCTGCCGCAGGAGGGGCCTGGCTGCTGGATGGGCTGGGAGGTGCAGTGGGTCGAAGGGAGGAATGAAGGCTTTTCAGAAAGAGCCTCCGCCTGCCGACAGGCAGGGACCCCCTCGCCTCCTCACAGCAGCGTTTGTACCCGAGGGAGGGGACGGACGAGCAGATGGGCGCCAAGTAGGGAGGAGCTGCCTCCAGCCCCCACCAGGTGACTCAGAAACTCGAGTCACCGTCCTTCCTGCCACCCGTCGAGTCACCCACCCGTTCTCCAGGTGCCCCCAGTCCGTGGGAGGGAGGGACAGGGAGCTGTTGAGAGCTCATTTTCACCCCAGAAACGCCATCCGCAGCGTAGATCACGGCGGCGGCTGCTTTGGGCCTCACCGGCCCCAGAATCACTCCCCCCCCATCTCCAGCTTTATCACCACCACTGTTAATGCCACCATCGTCACCATCACCAGCACAGTCACCACCCTCATCATCCTCCTCGCCACCACCGTCATCCTCACCACCACTGCCGTCACCACGCTCTCCAGCTTCAGCTCCAGCTCCGTCCACAAAACGGTCCCCCCGCCTTGGGCTGCCCATCCTGCCCAGCACACTCGTCACTGTGCTGGGAGGTCACGGAGCCCTGAACAGCTGCGAGCACGGGGCCCCGGACAGGACAAAGGAGGTGGCCTCTCCCGGAGAGACACAGCCTTCTTGGAGGGAGGAACGAGGATGGAGGGAACATTGGAGTCTGGTCACACTGAGCCCCGACCCTGACCGTGACCCACGCTTCACGGGCTGAGTCATGCCCCTTACGTGCAGACTGTGTGGCCCGGGTCCTTCTTGTTTGTGTTGCGTTGTCACATAGTTTAGCTTTTTGCAGTGTTTTGGCTGCACGGGGTGCTGGGTGCGAGCAGGACAGGGGAGGCCAGGGGGCGGGCGACCCCAGCTGCCTCCCTCAGGCCTCTCCCCAGCCGGCCCTTCGGTCGAGGGGCCGCCAGTCCCACCCGTAAGGGCTGGGGGTGTGGAAGCCCGAAGGCCGAAGCCCTCACCCGGCCCCCGGCTGGGGAGCTGGAAGGGTGCGTGTGCCCACCCGGGGGGACGCGGGGCTTCGGCTGGGCCAGCCTCGTTCCACGCCTCGTCAGGTGCTGCACTTTCTGGCCGTCCAGCAGGGTAGCCGAGCCCCCACCCCTGCCCCCTCGGCTGCCCACCCCCACAGGGTCACTGTGGTCACCCGCGGTCACCTCGGCCTCGCACTCAGGAGACAGCAGCACCCCCGCCCTCCCAGCTCCGCCTGCTGGAGAAAACTGGGGGGAAGGGTCACAGACGCGCCCGCCTGGCGAGACCCCCAGAGCCGGCCCCTGAACGGGGAGTGACAAGTGATGGGCAGGCATGTTGCCGGAGACCCCGGGCCAGGCAGCCCCACCCTGCCCGGCTGTCCTCGCTGTGTCCATGTTGAGTAACACGTGTGGCTGTGATCCCTGGTAGTGGGGCCTCCCACCGCCCACCGCCCACCCCTCCTCCCCGGGGCTTCGGTGGGCGGCCCTGAGTGCTGCCATCCAGGCCTCCCGGTGGGGCTCCCAGCGAGCTCAGGCTGCCCCCTGCTGGTGGTGAGGAGAAGTGGCAGGACCTGCCTCGGCCCTGAGAGCCGGGGCGAGAGTGGGGTGGGCAGAGGCGGGAGGAGGTGTGGGGGCAGCTGTGGGTGGGTCCAGTTGTCCCTCACACCTGCCCTTTGGCAGCAGGGGTCCTGGGACCCGGAATGTGGTTCCAAGTCCAGCCTACCCAGGTCCTGCCCCAGGACCGAGTGGTGAGGTGGATGGGACAGGGGTGCAGAGCAGGGCAGGGGCTCTGGAGGAGATGGGGGCCCCCCAAGCCAGCGGGAAGGAGGGGGAAACCCAGGGCCCCAGGGCTCCCTTCCCTCCCACGTCCTTTCTTACTGTCTCTGATGGTCCCTCCTGCCACGACCCTGGGCTCCAGGGGCCCAACACCGGCCCCTGTGATTCTCAAGGTCTGGGAAGGGGAGAGGCGTAGGGGGCCCCCAGCATCCTGGACTCCCCATCAGGTTCCCTCGTAGCCCCCCTGGGAGAGGAGCAGCTGCTTGGGGCCATGGCCCACCCTGGGGACTCCCGGCACCCGAGCAGGACACAGGGCTGGAGTCCAGTCCCAGTCCGAGGGCTGGGCCTCCGTGCTGCCCAGTTGAAGGCCTCAGAGATGAGACGTGGGTTTTTTATTCTTTTTATTGAAGAAAAGAAAAGGAGAGAAAAAATAGATTCCCCACCCCTGCTTCGTCGTCCGGGAGTGGCCTCTGGTCCCGCCCTGGGGCAGGCGGGAGAGAGCTGTGCTCCCCGCCGTTGGAGGCCGGGGCCCTGGCGGGTGTGGGGCTGGCTGCTTCCCGAGGGAGGGGGCGTCTAAAAAATGGTGCCGGGCCGCCGGGCCAAGCAGGCTCAGGCGGGCATCCTGGGGGCGCTGGCCGCACCCGGCCTGGCCATTGTCCACGCTGCCTGTCCGACCGCCGGGGCTGGGTCCGGGGAGGGCAGAGTCTGAGGCACCTTCCGGTCTCTGGAGCCCTGTGCCACTGGGGCTACCACCTCCTGTCCCGTCTGGCTCTGGTCCCAGCCCTGCGGGCCTCTGCCTGGCCGCGTCCGAGTGCCCTGAGGCCAGGGCGCGGGCCGGCCCTCGGCCCTTGAGTGCGTCGCGCCCGTCCTGCGGCAGGAGCGGCATCCCTCCTCCGCGCCCGCCCGCTCAGACCTCGGTCTGCAGGTCGATGACGTCCTGGCCCACCAGCGGGATGGTGGCTCCCGACTTCTCCCACTCCACACTCCGCAGCTCCAGGGGCGACGGCGGCAGCGGCTCCAGCTCCTTCTTCACCCAGGCGGGCGGCCCGTGGGCTTTCCGGAGGCTCTCCCAGGGCCGCTTGTTGGGGGTCTGCTGCTTTTCTGGCTGCTGGCCGGCGGGCAGGGCGGGGGTGGGGGATGGCAGACGGAGAGGGGGGCACACCAGTCAGAGCAGAGGCCCAGACTGCACCAGGGCTGCGCCTGCTCCGGCTCAGGGCCTGGGGTGGCCGCAGGGAAGCGCAGCTGGAGGCCCCCCGCTGCTCCACTGTCCCCCTGGCCTCCCCTTCCAGAGGGGCCCGGTCAGCAGGGGCCGCTGGGCCAGGGCAGGGGCGCAGGAGCGGAGCAATGAAGTGG
Source organism: Noctilio leporinus (assembly GCA_004026585.1). Classification (NCBI taxonomy): domain Eukaryota; kingdom Metazoa; phylum Chordata; class Mammalia; order Chiroptera; family Noctilionidae; genus Noctilio; species Noctilio leporinus. The sequence continues at coordinate 67,124 of PVIW01003482.1, read as the reverse complement.
GGTGGAGAAAGGTGGGAGGAAGGCCCCGCCCCGCTCCCTCGGCCCCACCCCACCGTCCCAAGGCGCTGCCGCCCCCAGACCTTGCTCTCCGGACCCAGCACCTCCTTGTCCTTCTCTGCGTGCTGCAACTTCCGATTGAGGTCCTGGAACATATCCTGGTGCCTCTTCCTCGTGTGCATGATTTTCTGCAGGGCCGAGGGACAGGCGGGGGTCCCAAGCCTGGAGGTGCTGCTCTGCCCTCCCCCACCTGCTGGGGACCAGGCCGCCCAGGCCTGCGAGAAACCCTCCTCCCAGACCTCGCCTTGCTGGCAGCGCCAGACTGAGCCCAGCCAGAGGCCCCGCGTGTTTGGGGGAGGGGGCAGGGACCCACCTCGAAGTCCAGTTCTGCGTACCGGGACTTCCGCCTCTGTGGGGAGAAGGGGTGTGCGTACTTGTAACCAGCGCCCTAAGGTCTCCCCGACCCCAAGTCCTGGCCTCTCCTTGCCTGGAGGTGAGGTGGCAGGAATCCCCTCACCCCGCACCTGCTGCGGGGTGCTGGGCTTGGCTGCCCCCCACCCCCCGTCTCTGACTTCCTGGCCTACAGGCTGAGCGGGGCCGGGGTCAGCTCCAGTCCAGGTCTAGGGGCGACTGCCCGGGCACAGAAGGGCACAGGCCCCACAGGCCTCCGCAGGTTCAAGGTCAGGCTGCGGGTCGCTGCACCCCTGGCAAAGGGGAGACCACCATCCAGGGACAAGGTCCGCAGGGCCCACAGGGCCGGGGCCTGGGGCCAACAGCAGCTGTCACTCCCTCTGGGCTGAGCCAGGACCCCGTGGCCCAAGGCCAGGTTGGTGGGACTCTTGAGGTGGGGTGCTGGCCTCCTTGCCACTGGCTAGAAACCTTGACACCACCCCCTTCTTTGCCAGCTGGGGACCCGGACCCCCACCCTGGGAGGCCCTCACCTCCAGGGAGCTCACGGACAAGGGGGTGACGTTCTCATTCTTGGTCCCAGCCCCTGTGCTGGGCCCTGGGTGGGTGGAGGGCTCCCCGGGCTCTCCCAGGCTGCGGGGCGCCGGCTCCAGGGTGGGTGGCGGGGGCAGGGGCTGCTGGGGGGGCG